>CM055266.1:28280301-28502514 GCA_029237695.1 Conchocele bisecta
TTGCAAAGTTGCGCTCAACAACATATACACAGCTTATGTCGGAGCAAAAGGAAGTATATGTCTCGGTACGAAATGACTGGTAATCCAATAACGCGAACATCCAGGTGAAACAGCCCAACGGGTTTGTGAAACAACGATCATTGAGTGCCATGGTTACCAGTCACCGTGCAACACAAAAGGTGAGAATGGTCATCGACAACTGTCCTGTCGATGACCAGCCCAGCAGTACGCGGCAAAATTGAGGGGTCGTAGTCTCGGTGAACAAATTTTCCGATAATTCGTTTGGATTGATCAGAAAATGAACGACTACCCTTAATTTTTACGAAGTTTGTAGATCAAGTCACCATAAAAATTGTGGGTGGGTAATTCCAGACCGCAAAAGTGTTTTCATATTGCATTTTTATATTTAAGGACAAGGTCACTGTTACGGTTGTAAAACTTACAAAATGTTTTACGAAGCTTGTGGAAACGGTAACCTTGTTGCAGGAGTTTAGATGTGATGAACCTATTCCGATCATTGAAGTCTTCAACATTGCTAGAAGCTCTAGCGTAACGCATAAGCTGGGAGATGTATACCACATAAGATGTAGCACGGGGCACATATCCATCCAAATGTGGATAATTAACAATGCTGAAGTTAAAATCGTCCCCTCTTGTCATAAATTTTGGTCGTTATAGACCCATTGGTGACAGAGAGTCGAAGATTGAGAAAGGCTCCCTCCGAATCAGAAGTATTCGCTTTATTGAGAGTAAGCTCAGGAGGGTAAATTTGATTAAACATCCTGTCAAAGAAAGGATTATCCAAGTTGAGTATGTTGTCCAGATACCGTGAAGTATTATTGAACGCGTCAATCACGTCTTGACTGGGTATCTGGAGACAAACCCAACATGAAGTCCTTTTCGTAGCAATACAAACACAAATCGGCCAGGGAAAAATATTTTGAGTCAGGGAAAATTCAGGGAATTTTAGTTTTCCTAAAGTGTGGACACCCTGTAATACATCGTTCGGCTCTTCTGCAATTGTGGCTTCATATACTTGAGAGCTGAATCATGGTATGACAAGTGATACGATTAGAGCCAGTCATGGTATTGTTGGGCCTCAGGAGCAAAGTGACATGGGGATCATGGCCCCGTTTTTACTTTTCGTCAAGAAACGTATAGGGCAAGTTTGGGCCCTCGTTGCCGCGATACGAGAATTTTCCCCCAGCAGTAAACTACATGGGGCGTGTCTGTGAGGGGTCCCTACGTAACCTATATAGTGAGACCCCGGGTTATATTATGATGAGGCCCCAATAGGGGGCCAAACATTGTTCCTGCGAGAGTGAAATAATGGGGAAGGGAATTTGGGCAAGTTTGGGCCCTCGTGCCGCGATACGAGTAATTTTCTCCAGCAGTAAACTGCATGGGGCGTGTCTGTAGAGGTCCCTACGTAACCTATATAGTGAGACCCCGGGTATATTATGATGAGGCCCCATAGGGGGCCAACCTTGCTCCGCGAGAGTGAAATAATGGGGAATAGGGGCAATGTTTGGGCCCTCGTTGCCGCGATACGAGAATTTTCCCCCACCAAAGCAGTAAACTACATGGGGCGTGTCTGTGAGAGGTCCCCTACGTAACCTATATAGTGAGACCCGGGTATATTATGATGAGCCCCTAATAGGGGGCCAAACCTTGCTCCGCGTGAGTGAAATAATGGGGAATAGGGGCAAGTTTGGGCCCTCGTTGCCGCGATACGCGAATTTTCCCCCGCAGCAGTAAACTACATGGGGGCGTGTCTGTGAGAGGTCCCTACGTAACCTACATAGTGTGAGACCCCGGGTTATATTATGATGAGGCCCCAATAGGGGGCCAAACCTTGCTCCGCGAGATTGAAATAATGGGGAATAGGGGAGGGGCAAGTTTGGGCCCTCGTTGCTGCGATACGCGAATTTTCCCCCAGCAGTAAACTACATGGGGCGTGTCTGTGAGAGGTCCCCTACGTAACCTATATAGTGAGACCCCGGGTTATATTGTGATGAGGCCCCAATAGGGGGCCAAACCTTGCTCCGCGAGAGTGAAATAATGAATAGGGGCAAGTTTGGGCCCTCGTTGCCGCGATACGAGAATTTTCCCCCAGCAGTAAACTACATGGGGCGTGTCTGTGAGGGGTCCCCTACGTAACCTATATAGTGAGACCCCTCGGGTTATATTATGATGAGCCCCAATAGGGGGCCAAACCTTGCTCGCGAGAGTGAAATAATGGGGAATAGGGCAAGTTTGGGCCTCGTTGCCGCGATACGAGAATTTTCCCCCAGCAGTAAACTACATGGGGTGGTGTCTGTGAGAGGTCCCCTACGTAACTATATAGTGAGACCCCGGGTTATATTATGATGAGGCCCCAATAGGGGGCCAAACCTTGCTCGCGAGAGTGAAATAATGGGGAATAGGGGCAAGTTTGGGCCCTCGTTGCCGCGATACTTTTGCGTAATACCCCTCAGTAAACTACATGCGGGTGTCTGTGAGAGGTCCCCGTACGTAACCTATAGTGAGACCCTTATTATATTAGTGAGTTATTATGATGAGGCCAATAGGGGGGCCAAACCTTGCTCCACGGTAGAGTGAAATAATATGGGGAAATAGGGGCAAGTTTGGGCCCTCGTTGCCGCGATACGCGAATTTTCCCCCATTTTCCCCCCAGCAGTAAACTACATGGGGCGTGTCTGTGAGAGGTCCCCTACGTAACTATATAGTGAGACCCGGGTTATTATTATGATGAGGCCCCAATAGGGGGCCAAAACCTTGCTCCGCGAGAGTGAAATAATGGGGAATAGGGGCAGTTTGGGCCCTCGTTGCCGCGCGATACGAGAATTTTCCCCCAGCAGTAAACTACATGGGGCGTGTCTGTGAGGGGTCCCCTACGTAACCTATATAGTGAGACCCCGGGTTATATTAGATGAGGCCCCAATAGGGGGCCAAACCTTGCTCCGCGAGAGTGAAATAATGGGGATAGGGGCGAAGTTTGGGCCCTCGTTGCCGCGATACGAGAATTTTCCCCCAGCAGTATTTCTACATGGGGCTTTTGTGTCTGTGAGAGTAAACCCTACGTAACCTATATGTGAGACCCCGGGTATATTATGATTGAGGCACCCCAATAGGGGGCCAAACATTGCTCCGCGAGAGTGAAATATGAATAGGGGCAAGTTTGGGCCCTCGTTGCCGCGATACGAGAATTTTCCACCAGCAGTAAACTACATGGGGCGTGTCTGTGAGAGGTCCCCTACGTAACCTATATAGTGAGACCCGGGTTATATTATGATGAGGCCCCAATAGGGGGCCAAACATTGCTCCGCGAGAGTGAAATAATGGGGAATAGGGCAAGTTTGGGCCCTCGTTGCCGCGATACGAGAATTTTCCCCCAGCAGTAAACTACATGGGGCGCGTGTCTGTGAGAGGTCCCTACGTAACCTATATAGTGAGACCCCGGGTTATATTATGATGAGGCCCCAATAGGGGGCCAAACCTTGCTCCGCGAGAGTGAAATAATGGGGGAATAGGGGCAAGTTTGGGCCCTCGTTGCCGCGATACGAGAATTTTCCCCCAGCAGTAAACTACATGGGGCGTGTCTGTGAGGGGTCCCCTACGTAACCTATATAGTGAGACCCCGGGTTATATTATGATGAGGCCCCAATAGGGGGCCAAACCTTGCTCCGCGAGAGTGAAATAATGGGGAATAGGGGCAAGTTTGGGCCCTCGTTGCCGCGATACGCGAATTTTCCCCCAGCAGTAAACTACATGGGGCGTGTCTGTGAGGGGTCCCCTACGTAACCTATATAGTGAGACCCCGGGTTATATTATGATGAGGCCCCAATAGGGGGCCAAACCTTGCTCCGCGAGAGTGAAATAATGGGGGATAGGGGCAAGTTTGGGCCCTCGTTGCCGCGATACGAGAATTTTCCCCCAGCAGTAAACTACATGGGGCGTGTCTGAGATGTCCCCTACGTAACCTATATAGTGAGACCCCGGGTTATATTATGATGAGGCCCCAATAGGGGGCCAAACCTTGCTCCGCGAGAGTGAAATAATGGGGAATAGGGGCAAGTTTGGGCCCTCGTTGCCGCGATACGAGAATTTTCCCCCAGCAGTAAACTACATGGGGCGTGTCTGTGAGGGGTCCCCCTACGTAACCTATATAGTGAGACCCCGGGTTATATTATGATGAGGCCCCAATAGGGGGCCAAACCTTGCTCCGCGAGAGTGAAATAATGGGGAATAGGGGCAAGTTTGGGCCCTCGTTGCCGCGATACGCGATGAGGCATTTCATACTGCTGGCAGTAATAAGCAGTAGCAATAAACTTCTTATTACTGCTAGCAGTAACAAGCAGTAGCAAGCAGTATACTGCTAGTTACTGCTTATTACTGCCCACTGCTAAATTCACGTACATGAGATATTTCCGAATTTCCTCGTCGCCAATGTAATGTTCGCCCGTTTACAAGCAAACATTAGGGGTACAAGTTCATTATCAATTCAGCATGTTTTCTGTCTTGGTGTGTTTTACCGTAGAATAAAGTCTTATAAAATAATGTATATTCTCTCTGAGAGCGGTCTTTTCTCTTCGATGCCGGAATATAGAGTGCCCGTATCTTCATTCGGGCATCCTCGGTCGCCTTCGTTGCTATTGACGATTACCCATAAGCAAAATATCCACCAGAATATACAATGAATTGTGAGCTTAATTAATATTCATACTACAACTAATGGCATATAAAGTAAACAAGGTACATGTTGTATTTAACGATTTACAGCTTCATTTATAAAAAAAATAAAAAAATCCCTACCTACCCTACCCTAGCCCGTTACCCTAAACAAACAATTTGTTTTGATAGGCCTTAGTGTAAATAATTGAAAAAGGGCATGCCTCATTTGCATATGAAAATAGCCTGATACCACCGCGAGTCACTATCAGGAAAATAACTATTACTAAATAAATATATATGTATAACGGGCACTTGTACTTTTTAGAACTGATGGAATAGTGACACAATTCTAGACTTTTTAATTCCTATACAAAACTGAGTGGGCATATGTACCTTTAATTAGTGGGAACAGGCTGTTAACTGCTGGGAACAACATCCCCAGTTCCGTGGAATCAAAATGCTTACTCGTAATTATGCATGTACGTGCGAACGAAATACTAATTATAGAGAATGAAAAAGTATATACGTTGTATGGAAACGAATTAGCGGGAACAAAATAACGTACAGGCACTTGTTCTCTGATTGCCTAGAAAGTTATGAAAAATAATAGAAAATTGTAGATTAGTAGATTAGTATCGTATTTCCGAATCTAATGTTACATATAAGTCTTATTCGTCTGTAAAAGGAAATGGGGATTGATAAAAAAATTGTTTGCAACGATTGTTATTTTTCAGCCATTCACCTGTGCGGGCTAGCAGACCAATATAAACCAAATTGCTGCCCCGCTCCATACCTTTCGCGATCGGGGGCGAATTATTGTAGCTAGCAGATCAACAGCTAGACTGACCGCAGAAGTCACACGTCCATTTTCTTCATTCACTGTCGCAAATAAATAGAGAAAATTCTTACTTGTGCAACGAATATCACATATATGTTCATCGAGTGGTTTGAAATGTGCATATTTTACGAGTGCCATCACGTCGCATAGCTATGTATTTTATGGGTTTATGTTATATATAACAATTGTTCATGTTTTCCATACAGCTATCACGAGCGGCGAGAACTGTGTGGACCACAACGAGATTAGCACGCAATGTAACTCGACCACGTGTGCCACAGACTTCCACCTCGACTGCTACTCACACACGTGTACGTGCTTCAGGAATGGCACAGGTACTACGAATGGAGGGGCTGGGTGGAAAACAGGGTTAAAATCTTCTCATTCGGCTGACCCCTTCAATTAGTTTAAAACAATAACACAAGTTATGTGTTGCAGTGCGGGCAGCGATAATATACACGGGCATGTGTAGAGTAACATACTTAAAGTATGAGCATTGTCTACAGCCATAGTCAAACAACACGCGCTGTACGTTTGAACACGGCTGTGAGCGGTGTCGAACAACGGCAGTCGTGTAACAATCAAGGTTTCACTTGCACAACTTACTTGTTGTCGCTCATAATCGACATAAACCAGCATACCGGGATGCATTATTATACCACCCCCCCCCCGCCCCCCCTCCCCCGCAACGAGTTGTGTGTGTGTGGGGGGGGGGGGGGGTATACTGGAGTCAGGTTGTCCGTCCGTCCGTCCGTCCGTGCGTGCGTCCGTAAACTTAACATCAGAGAAATATTGTTATAACTTCTATTTCCTTCATCCAAAATGCTTAATATTTCACACATGCATTCCTGTAAGGCTCTACTACCATGCTGTGCCAAATCCACGACCGTCCAACCCCCGCTGATCCAATGGTCAAGGTCAAATACTTAGTCTCTTTACAAAACTTAACATCAGAGAAATATTGTTATAACTTCTGTTTCCTTCATCTGAAATGCTTGATATTCCACACATGCATTCCTGTAAGGCTCTACTACCATGCTGTGCCAAATCCACGACCGTCCAACCCCCGCTGATACCATGGTCAAGGTCAAATACTTAGTCTCTTTACAAAACTTAACATCAGAGAAATATTGTTATAACTTCTATTTCCTTCATCTAAAAGCTTAATATTTCACACATGCATTCCTGTAAGGCTCTACTACCATGCTGTGTCAAATCCACGACCGTCCAACCCCCGATGATCCCATGGTCAAGGTCAAATACTTAGTATCTTTACAAAACTTAACATCAGAGAAATATTGTTATAACTTCTATTTCCTTCATCTAAAATGCTTGATATTTCACACATGCATTCCTGTAAGGCTCTACTACCATGCTGTGCCAAATCCACGACCGTCCAACCCCCGCTGATCCCATGATCAAGGTCAAATACTTAGTCTCTTTACAAAACTTAACATCAGAGAAATATTGTTATAACTTCTATTTCCTTCATCCAAAATGCTTAATATTTCACACATGCATTCCTGTAAGGCTCTACTACCATGCTGTGCCAAATCCACGACCGTCCAACCCCCGCTGATCCAATGGTCAAGGTCAAATACTTAGTCTCTTTACAAAACTTAACATCAGAGAAATATTGTTATAACTTCTATTTCCTTCATCTAAAATGCTTAATATTTCACACATGCATTCCTGTAAGGCTCTACTACCATGCTGTGCCAAATCCACGACCGTCCAACCCCCGCTGATCCCAAGGTCAAGGTCAAATACATGGTCTCTTTACAAAACTTAACATCAGAGAAATATGTTATAACTTCATCTAAAATTCTTAATATTTCATGCATGCATTCCTCTAAGGCTCTACTATCATGCTGTGACATATCCCCGCTGATCCCAAGGTCAAGATCACATACTTAGTCTCTTTACAAAACTTAACATCAGAGAAATCGGTTATAACTGCTATTTCCTTGCTCGGATCTGCTTCACATTCACGTTCGTGCCGCCCCAGCTAAACCCAGAGTCAAGGTCACAAGCCCACACACTTGGAAAATTTTATATATTTAGGGGTACCTGGGCCCACGCGGGGGGTATTCCGTAAGCCTCGCTTACTGACCAATCTAGTTATATCAAGCACCTTCTGACACTCTGTAACAAAAAAAATGTAAATATTTCTATTATAATGTCAACTTATTGAAAGGGCCAGTATTTTTGACATATGGGAAACTCTATCGAACTAGCCGTACTTCCCAATTCCTATCATTTATGCCAGGCACCCAGCAAGAAGGCATTTGGGCCCAGTGGCTTTTAAATCTCCGTACCGTTAAGAATTTAAACCCTTACAGGGGCATATCCGGATTTTTTTAAAAGACCCATATAGCTGCATAAATATCAGATTTCCTATCTTTTTGCTTTCAACAACACAGTGTTAAATGCAATATCCGCCATTTTAGTTTGTACATGCTATCGGACACTTTCTCCACTTGGAGCGTTTGAAACATACAGCAAATCATATGGCAGAAAATATAATACAATTTGGTGCAATACGTACCAGATATATATGACGATAACGTTCTATAATTATTATTTCAGCAAACAAC
Source organism: Conchocele bisecta (assembly GCA_029237695.1). Taxonomy (NCBI): domain Eukaryota; kingdom Metazoa; phylum Mollusca; class Bivalvia; order Lucinida; family Thyasiridae; genus Conchocele; species Conchocele bisecta. Next base: position 28,288,411 of record CM055266.1, read on the forward strand.
ACGAAAAGCTAGATATCTGAGCTTTTCTACCATGACTCACAACATATACAACATGGAAGGTGGGTGCAAGCAATGGGTAATTTAACGATCGGGGTTCATCCTTACCGGAATTCCGACTGGAGACCTGGTTTGGCCCTCACATACGTCTTTGGCATTTTGTATGTGACAGTTGAATCTGGTTATACCCCTTATGTGAGTATTACGATTATTCGTAATCCTATTTTAGGGGTAGGGGCCAAGTGACTTTGGTGTGGTATGGACCTGCCACCAGGTCAGGTTATTCCTGAATATATTGTGTCTCGATGTAAATATTCTGTTCTGATTTTGGAATTTTCCCCCCAATGCAGCAGGTTAAAACGGGATCGAACCCGTTTGCCCGGCCTTACATGACCTTAGCTGTTGATAGGCCGTTAAACACCAATAAACAAACAAACAAACAAACTATGTGACAGTGAAATGACCAATGGCGGATAATGAACACACAATGCCTGGTATTCAAGCCAAATGATCTATCATCTAGTCCACAACAGTTACTCCGCCCAAACAACACATAAGATCTGGTATTGTAGGCCAGTGTTCTACCCTCTAGCCAACAAACCTATCCCTCCACCCAAAGAAACAAACACACAACCTCTAGTATTGAAGGCCGGTGTTCCAACCTCTTGTCCACAACCCATCCCTCCACACAAAGAAACAAACACACACCGTCTGGTATTGAAGGCCAGTGTTCCAACCTCTAATCCATAATCCATCCATCCACCTAAAGAAACAAACACACAACGTCTGATATTGAAGGCCAGTGTTCTACACTGTAGACCATAACCCATCCTTCCACCCAAAGAAACAAACACATAACGTATGGTATTGAAGGCCAGTGTTCTAACCTCTAGTCTAGAACCCATCCCTCCACCCAAAGAAACAAACACAACGTCAGATATTGAAGGCCAGTGTTCTACCCTCCAGTCCATAACCCATCCCTCCACCCAAAGAATCAAACACACAACGTCTGGTATTCCAGGCCAGTGTTCTAACATCTAGGCCACAACCCATCCCGCCAGCAAATGAAACACACAACGTCTGGTATTGAAGGCCAGTGTTCTACCCTCTAGTCCACAACCCATCCCTCCACCCAAAGAAACAAACACACAACGTCTGGTATTGAAGGCCAGTGTTCTACCCTCTAATCCACAACCCATCCCTCCACCCAAAGAAACAAACACACAACGTCTGGTATTGAAGGCCAGTGTTCTACCCTCTAATCCACAACCCATCCCTCCACCCAAAGAAACAAACACACAACGTATGGTATTGAAGGCCAGTGTTCTAACATCTAGGTCACAACCCATCCCGCCCGCCAATGAAACACACAACGTCTGGTATTGAAGGCCAGTGTTCTACCCTCTAATCCACAACCCATCTCTCCACCCAAAGAAACAAACACACAACGTATGGTATTGAAGGCCAGTGTTCTAACATCTAGGCCACAACCCATCCCGTCAGCCAATGAAACACACAACGTATGGTATTGAAGGCCAGTGTTCTAACATCTAGCCTACAACCATCCCTCCACCCAAAGAAACAAAAACACAAGGTCTGGTATTGAATGCCAGTGTTCTACTCTCTAGGCCACAACCCATCACTCCACCCAAATAAACAAACACACAACGTCTGGTATTGAAGGCCATCTACCCTCCTAGTACCAGTGGTTTCCTAACCTTCTAATTCAACAACCCAATTTTGGCCCTTCCTTCCCAATGAAAACCCAACACCAAACAAAAAACAACGTCTGGTTTATTGAAGGCCAGTGTTTCTCCCTCTTGTCCACAACCCACCCTCCTCCTCCCAATGAAACCAAAACATACAAACGTATGGTATTGAAGGCAGTGGTTTAACCTCTAGACCAGAAACCACCCCTCCACCATAGAAAAACAATTACAACAACCTTTGGTAATTGGAGGTCCAGTGTTCTTAACCTCCTAGCCCAAAGAACCCATCCCTCCACCAAACAAACAAACAAAACACACAACGTCTGGTATTGAAGGCCAATTGTCTCGAAAAACCCTCTAGACCAACAAACCATCCTCCTCCCAAAGGGAATCCAATCACCACAACGGTCTGGTATTGAATGGCCAGTGTTATACCCTCTAGTTCACAACCAATTCCCTCCTCCCAATGAAACAAACATACCAACGTAATGTATTGAAGGCCCAGAGTTCCTAACCTTCCTAATCCCACAACCCATCCCTCCACACTAAGAAAACAATACAAAACACAACGTTTGGGTAATTGATGGCCAGTTTGTTCTAACCTCTAGTCCAGAACCCACCCCTCCACCCATAGAAACAAACACACAACCTTTGGCATTGAAGTCCAGTGTTCTAACCTCTAGTCCAGAACCCATCCCTCCATCCAAGGAAATAAAAACACAACGTCTGGTATTGAAGGCCAGTGTTCTACCCTCTAGTTCAAAACCCATCCCTCCACCCAAAGAAACAAACACACAACGTATGGTATTGAAGGCCAGTGTTCTAACATCTACGCCACAATCTATCCCTCCACCCAAAGAAACAAACATACCGTCTGGTATTGAAGGTCAGTGTTCTACCATCTAATCCACAACCCATCTTTCCACCCAAAGACACAAACACACAACGTCTGGTATTGAAGGTCAGTGTTCTAACAACTAGGCCACAACCCATCCCTCCACCCAAAGAAACAAACACATAACGTATGGTATTTAAGGCCATTGTTCTAACATCTAGGCCACAACACATCCCGCCAGCCAATGAAAGACACAACGTCTGGTATTGAAGGCCAGTGTTCTACCCTCTAGTCCATAACCCATCCCTCCACCCAAAGAAACAAAAAAACAACGTCTGGTATTGAAGGCCAGTGTTCTACCCTCTAGTCCACAACCCATCCCTCCACCCAAAGAAACAAACACACAACGTCTGATATTGAAGGCCAGTGTTCTAACCTGTAGCCCAGAACCCATCCCTCCACCCAAAAAAACAAACACACAACGTATGGTATTCAAGGCCGGTGTTCTAACCTCTAGTCCATAACCCATCCCTCCATCCAAAGAAACAAAAACACAACGTCTGGTATTGAAGGTCAGTGTTCTACCCTCTAGTTCACAACCCATCCCTCCACCCAAAGCCACAAACACACACCGTCTGGTATTGAAGGCCAGTGTTCTAACATCTACGCTACAATCCATCCCTCAACCCAAAGAAACAAACATACCGTCTGGTATTGAAGGTCAGTGTTCTACCCTCTAATCCACAACCAATTCCTCCACCCAAAGACACAAACACACAACGTCTGGTATTGGCGGCCAGTGTTCTAACATATAGGCCACAATCCATCCCTCCACCCAAAGAAACAAACACATACCGTCTGGTATTGAAGGCCAGAGTTCTACCCTCTAATCCACAACCCATCCCTCCACCCAAAGTCACAAACACACACCGTCTGGTATTGAAGGTCAGTGTTCTAACATCTAGGCCACACGTTAGCCAATGAAACAACCCATCCCTCCACCCAAAGAAACAAACACACAACGGATGGTATTGAAGGCCAGTGTTCTAACATCTTGGCCACAACCCATCCCGCCAGCGAATGAAACACACAACGTCTGGTATTGAAGGCCAGTGTTCTACCCTGTAGCTCACAACACATCCCTCCACCCAACGAAACAAACACATAACGTATGGTATTGAAAGGCAGTGTTCTAACATTTAGGCCACAACCCATCCCGCCAGCCGATGAAACACACGACGTCTGGTATTGAAGGCCATGATTCTACCCTCTAGTCCATAACCCATTCCTCCACCCAAAGAAACAAACACACAACTTATGGTATTGAAGGCCAGTGTTCTAACCTCTAGTCCACAATCCATCCCTCCACCCAAAGAAACAAACACACAACGTCTGGTATTGAAGGCCAGAGTTCTACCCTCTAGTTCACAACCCATCCCTCCTCCCAAAGAAACAAACACACAATGTCTTGTATTGAAAGCCAGAGTTCTACCCTCTAGTTCACAACCCATCCCTCCTCCCAATGAAACAAACCCACAACGTCTGGTATTGAAGGTCAGTGTTCTACCCTCTAGTCCATAACCCATCCCTCCACCCAAAGAAATAAACACACAACGTCTTGTATTGAAGGTCAGTGTTCTACCCTCTAGTCCACAACCCATCCCTCCACCCAAAGAAATAAACAAACAACGTCTGGTATTGAAGGTCAGTGTTCTACCCTCTAGTCCATAACCCATCCCTCCATCCAAGGAAATAAAAACACAACGTCTGGTATTGAAAGCCAGTGTTCTACCCTCTAGTTCAAAACCCATCCCTCCACCCAAAGAAACAAACACAAAACGTATGGTATTGAAGGCCAGTGTTCTAACATCTACGCCACAATCCATCCCTCCACCCAAAGAAACAAACATACCGTCTGGTATTCAAGGTCAGTGTTCTACCCTCTAATCCACAACCCATCTTTCCACCCAAAGACACAAACACACAACGTCTGGTATTGAAGGCCAGTGTTCTAACAACTAGGCCACAACCCATCCCTCCACCCAAAGAAACAAACACATAACGTATGGTATTTAAGGCCATTGTTCTAACATCTAGGCCACAACACATCCCGCCAGCCAATGAAAGACACAACGTCTGGTATTGAGGCCAGTGTTCTACCCTCTAGTCCATAACCCATCCCTCCACCCAAAGAAACAAAAAAACAACGTCTGGTATTGAAGGCCAGTGTTCTACCCTCTAGTCCACAACCCATCCCTCCACCCAAAGAAACAAACACACAACGTCTGATATTGAAGGCCAGTGTTCTAACCTGTAGCCCAGAACCCATCCCTCCACCCAAAAAAACAAACACACAACGTATGGTATTCAAGGCCGGTGTTCTAACCTCTAGTCCATAACCCATCCCTCCATCCAAAGAAACAAAAACACAACGTCTGTATTGAAGGTCAGTGTTCTACCCTCTAGTTCACAACCCATCCCTCCACCCAAAGCCACAAACACACACCGTCTGGTATTGAAGGCCAGTGTTCTAACATCTACGCTACAATCCATCCCTCAACCCAAATGAAACAAACATACCGTCTGGTATTGAAGGTCAGTGTTCTACCCTCTAATCCACAACCAATTCCTCCACCAAACCCAGACACACACAACGTCTGGTATTGGCGGCCAGTGTTCTAACATATAGGCCACAATCCATCCCTCCACCCAAAGAAACAAACACATACCGTCTGGTATTGAAGGCCAGAGTTCTACCCTCTAATCCACAACCCATCCCTCCACCCAAAGTCACAAACACACACCGTCTGGTATGAAGGTCAGTGTTCTAACATCTAGGCCACACGTTAGCCAATGAAACAACCCATCCCTCCACCCAAAGAAACAAACACACAACGGATGGTATTGAAGGCCAGTGTTCTAACATCTTGGCCACAACCCATCCCGCCAGCGAATGAAACACACAACGTCTGGTATTGAAGGCCAGTGTTCTACCCTGTAGCTCACAACACATCCCTCCACCCAACGAAACAAACACATAACGTATGGTATTGAAAGGCAGTGTTCTAACATTTAGGCCACAACCCATCCCGCCAGCCGATGAAACACACGACGTCTGGTATTGAAGGCCATGGTTCTACCCTCTTGTCCATAACCCATTCCTCCACCCAAAGAAACAAACACACAACTTATGGTATTGAAGGCCAGTGTTCTAACCTCTAGTCCACAATCCATCCCTCCACCCAAAGAAACAAACACAGAACGTCTGGTATTGAAGGCCAGAGTTCTACCCTCTAGTTCACAACCCATCCCTCCTCCCAAAGAAACAAACACACAACGTCTGGTATTGAAGGCCAGAGTTCTACCCTCTAGTTCACAACCCATCCCTCCTCCCAATGAAACAAACCCACAACGTCTGGTATTGAATGTCAGTGTTCTACCCTCTAGTCCACAACCCATCCCTCCACCCAAATAAATAAACACACAACGTCTGGTATTGAAGATCAGTGTTCTACCCTCTAGTCCATAACCCATCCCTCCTCCCAAAGAAATAAACACACAACGTCTGGTATTGAAGGTCAGTGTTCTACCCTCTAGTCCATAACCCATCCCTCCTCCCAAAGAAACAAACACACAACGTCTTGTACTGAAGGCCAGTGTTCTAACCTCTTGTCCAGAACACATCCCTACACCCAAAGAAACAAACACATAACGTATGGTATTGAAGGCCAGTGTTCTAACTTCTAGTCTAGAACCCATCCCTCCACCCAAAGAAATAAACACACAACGTCTGGTATTGAAGGTCAGTGTTCTACCTTCTAGTCCACAACCCATCCCTCCACCCAATGAAACAAACACACAACGTCTGGTATTGAAGGTCAGTGTTCTACCCTCTAGTCCATAACCCATCCCTCCACCCAAAGAAACAAACACACAACGTCTGGTATTGAAGGCCAGAGTTCTACCCTCTAGTTCACAACCCATGCATCCTCCCAATGAAACAAACACACAACGTCTGGTATTGAAGGTCAGTGTTCTACCCTCTAGTCCACAACCCATCCCTCCACCCAACAAACACACAACGTCTGGTATTGAAGGCCAGAGTTCTACCCTCTAGTTCACAACCATCCTCCTCCAAGAAACAAGCACTCAACGGTCTGGTATTGAAGGTCTGTGTTCTACCCTAGTCACCCAACCCAAATCTGGCCATGTTTCCTACCTCATCCACATCCCAAAGAAACAAACACAGTTCTGGTATTGAAGGCCAGAGTTCTAACCCTCTAGTCACATCCCTCCCTCCCTAATGACAAAGCACACAAACGTCTGGTATTGAAGGTCAGTGTTCTACCCTCCCCTAGTCCACCAACATCCCTCACCCAATACAAACAACACAACGTTGGTATTGAAGGCCAGTGTTCTACCCTTAGTTCATACCCATCTCCCACCCAATGAAACAAAACACACAACGTCCGTACTGAAGGCCCAGTGTTCTCCCTATATCCACAACCCATCCCTCCACCCAAAGAAAACAAACACAACGTCTGGTATTGAAGGCCAGTGTTTCTACCCTCTAGTTCCTTACATCCCTCCAAATGAAACACACAAAAGTGGTATTGAAGGTCATGTTCTACCCTCCATCCATAACCCATACCTCCTCCATGAAAACAAACCCAATCAACAAGTCCGGTATTGAAGGGCAGTGTTTACCCTCCAGTCCATAACCCCTCCCTCCACCCAAAGAAAACAAAAACACCACAACGTTGGTATTGAAGGCCAGTGTTCTACCTCTAGTCACAAACCCAATCCCTCCCTTACCCAAATGAAACAAAGGCACTACAACGTCTGTCTGATGAAGGCCCAGTGTTCTACCCTCTAGTAACCCCATCCCTCCACCCAAAGAAAATCAAACAACAACAAAACGTCTGGTATAGAAGGGCCAGGAGTTTACCCTCTGTCCATTAAACCCTTCCCTCCTTCCCCAAATGAAAACAAAACACACAAAGTCTGGTATTGAAGGTCAGTGTTCTACCTCCAGTCCATAAACCCATCCCTCCACCAATGAAAACAAAAACACACAACGTCCTGTACTGAAGGCCAGTGTTCTACTCTAGTCCCACAACCCATCCTCCACCCAAAGAAACAAAAACAACAAAGTCTGGGTTCTTGGAGGAAGGGAGTTGCTACCCTTTAGTCCTTACCAACCCTCCTCCACCCAATGAAAAACACACAATGTCTGGTATTGAAGGTCCAGTGTTCTACCCTCTAGTCCATAACCCATCCCTCCACCAATGAAACAAACACACAACGTCTGGTATGAAGGCCGAGTTCTACTCAGTCCATACCCATCCCTCAATGAAACAAACAACAGTCCCTGTATTGAAGGCCAGTGTTCTACCCCTCCAGTCCATAACCCTCCCTCCACACAAACACACGTCCTGGTATTGAAGGCCAGAGTTCTACCCTCTGTTCACACCCATCCCTCCTCCAATGAAATCAAATTCAGAAAAAACACAGTCTGGTATTGAAGGTCAAGTGTTCTACCCTCAGTCCATAACCCATCCCTCACCCAAATGAAACAAACACACAACGTCCTGTACTGAAGGCCAGTGTTCACCCTCTATCCACAATCCCTCCACCCAAAGAACAAAAACACACTGTTTTTTTATTGAGGCCAGAGTTTACTCTAGTTCACACCCATCCCTCCTCCAATGAAACAAAGACAAGTCTGGTATTGAAGGCCAATGTTCTACCCTCTAGTCATAACCCTCCCACCCAAAGAAACAAACACAGTCTGGTATTGAAGGCCGTGTTCTACCCTAGTCTACACCACCCCCTCACCCAATGAAACAAAACATTAACGTTGGTGAAGGCCATAGTTCTACCCTCTAGTTCACAACCCATCCCTCCTCCCAATGAAACAAACACACAACGTCTGGTATTGAAGGTCAGTGTTCTACCCTCTAGTTCACAACCCATCCCTCCTCCCAATGAAACAAACACACAACGTCTGGTATTGAAGGTCAGTGTTCTACCCTCTAGTCCATAACCCATCCCTCCACCCAAAGATACAAATACACAACGTATGGTATTGAAGGCCAGTGTTCTACCCTCTAGTTCACAACCCATCCCTCCACCCAAAGAAACAAACACACAACGTATGGTATTGAAGGCCAGTGTTCTACCCTCTAGTTCACAACCCATCCCTCCACCCAATGAAACAAACACACAACGTCCTGTACTGAAGGCCAGTGTTCTACCCTCTAGTCCACAACCCATCCCTCCACCCAAAGAAACAAACACACAACGTCTGGTATTGAAGGCCAGTGTTCTACCCTCTAGTCTACAACCATCCCTCCACCCAATGAAACAAACACACAACGTATGGTATTGAAGGCCAGAGTTCTACCCTCTAGTTCACAACCCATCCCTCCTCCCAATGAAACAAACAGACAACGTCTGGTATTGAAGGCCAGTGTTCTACCCTCTAGTCCATAACCCATCCCTTCACCCAAAGAAACAAACACACAACGTCTGGTATTGAAGGCCAGTGTTCTACCCTCTAGTCTACAACCATCCCTCCACCCAATGAAACAAACATTCAACGTCTGGTATTGAAGGCCAGAGTTCTACCCTCTAGTTCACAACCCATCCCTCCTCCCAATGAAACAAACACACAACGTCTGGTATTGAAGGTCAGTGTTCTACCCTCTAGTCCATAACCCATCCCTCCACCCAAAGAAATAAACACACAACGTCTGGTATTGAAGGCCAATGTTCTACCCTCTAGTCCATAACCCATCCCTCCACCCAAAAACACAAACACAGCATGTCTCGTATTGAAGGCCAGTGTTCTAATATCTTGGCCACAATCCATCCCTCCACCCAAAGAAACAAACACACACCGTCTGGTATTGAAGGCCAGTGCTCTAACATCTATGCTACAATCAATCCCTCCACCCAAAGAAACAAACACACACCGTCTGGTATTGAAGGCCAGTGCTCTAACATCTAGGCCACAATCAATCCCTCCACCCAAAGTGAAACTAGCCACATTGCTTCAATTTCTAGACCATAACCCCTCCTCCATCCAGTAAAACACGCTCACGTCCATTGGAAGTTCATGTTTTGAGAGGTATGACTACATTTGCATGCAGAGTGTGGGTCGGATCATGAGTGTGAGAGCCAACACCCCCACGGCTGCCACCATGGTCACAACCACCACAGATGGCGCTGTTCCGGCGGCAGATGTCACTGCACCACCGAGCGTTAACCTTTGTCAGAGAAGCTTGTCATGATCAAGGCCACAGGTAGTGCTACATAATGACACTGGCAAGTGCATTTCTGGGGACGATGGCTTAGGGAATAATTGAGCAACATGCCACGGTACGATACTATTATTAAACTTGTATCGTATTTCTGAACCTAATTGTACATATGTGTCACATGTACAAATTAGGGATTGGTAAGAAAATGTTTATGGTGTAACGTTGTGATCACCATGATCTGAGTATCATCTTCTCTGGAACCTCATTAAGACGAACAACGTAGTAATTCTGCAATCATACTTTTAGTAGCATGCAATCGATCGTATGGTGGAATTATTGTAAATCTCAGAGTCCCAGGTTAACACCCGTGCCCAGACTATCAAACGGCGCCCCAAGGCGACCCAGCGCGGGTCCAACATTACCACCAGCCCAACCTGAGTGTATACCGCTAAGTGAATAATTTGTACACTGATCAGCCAACCCAAAAGGACGGCCATATATTCTATACATGACATTTACTGCCGGGTATGGAAGGTGTTCGAGTCAATTCCCACCCTTAAATATAAGCCAATTCGATAATTTAATGCTAATGCATCATAATTATATGGTTTCAGCCAGCTACAACGAAACAGTACGATGGCTTGTACATACAAAGATGACAGAGATGGCAACTCAAGTACAATATCCTTGTAGTATACAGTAACAAGACCATATCGTTATACCCGGCTCCTTGCCTTGCCTGATAATCTGATACCAATAGGCACTACATGGAAGTCTGAACAGGTCCGGCAGATCTGACAACTGCCGGACCAATAATTGTGACAAAAATATGATTTTTTATTGAAATATTCAAGTAACAAAAAAAATAAAACGGTAAGAAATGTAATTATTATTATTAATATTATATAAACATGAACTATGCATTTCCCATACTGTTGACTTCAACATGAATTTTCTGTTTTGTGTTCGTATCGGCTAGATCGCGATCATTTCATATCAGCCGATACTCAAATTTCTCATTTCACCTCAAATGTTTATGTTAGTACCACTCAGTTGAACCATATGGACGATACGGTTCAACTGAGAGGTAACAGCATACACTTTGGGTGATGGGGTGGCGGCGGGGCAACCACTACCTTCGCCGGACCAATCCTATGATGCTTCCTATGCCCATGTATTAGCACATTTGCCGAGTATGCCGAGTACGGAAAACCTAACCAGAATTACATGTCTTTATTTCAGCAACGATGGGAGAGTGACATGGCTGCTGACCAATGAGGGATCGTAGCTAGTTATCTCCCTTTGCAAATATATTTATAGAGATCCTGTCCTTTGCTGTATTTAAGCGTTTATTTCTTACTGAATAGCACAAACAATGAGTTTTCAAACAGAGTAGACCTAGATCAGACTGCACACATGTGCAGTCTAATCTGGGTCTACACTGTTTGCAATAACATTAATACGTGTGCAAATATGATTCTGGCAAATAATGTAGCCCCAGATCAGATTGCGTAGATATGTAGTATGATCGGGATCAACACTAGTAGAAAACTCACTATAATTGCTCCTTTTCACATCACATCATATCATTCTACATGTGCTCTTTTACAAGCATTAATGCCCCAAACTACACAATTTGGACCGAATTTCTATAAATAAATTCAAAGGGAGAAAACTGGCTACGATCCCCCAGTCGATGAACTCCGGGTTATGACAACGACTGGTTGCTACTATGATGTCCAATGTAGATATTCGTACATGTCTAATAAACGTGAATTAGAATGATATGTCTAATACATATATGTCAAACATACCATGTGTATTGTATATACAATGCCTATATGCTCTTGTTTATTATGTGCCATTGGGATCTTCCACGTGTTCTCGATGAATAGGATGTCGTTCGTGAACGTCCACGCAGCGTGAAGCTTAACCCTTACACTGCTTTCTTAATTTGTTGTCGTCTGCTGTTTATTTTCTATTTTCCATTTTTATCATCAAAAACATGCTTTGGCAGCACTTTAGAATAATTTACAACATGTTTTGACAGCCCTTTAGAATCATTTCAATTGGAAATGATTCTGAAGTGCTGTCAACCATGTTTTTATTGATAAATAAGGCAAGATGGAAAACCAACAGCAGACGACAATTGTTGTGTGTAGCGGTATAATGGTTAACGCTTTCACCAAGCGATATGTATCGTTATCAGACTACATGACTGTGGAACTTCTAGCAGTATGTATTTCAATATGATAAGTGATATACATACATGTGGTACATATAGTTTGAAACAGGATTAGAAAACAAGCGTTTACGCTTATGTGAATTCTTCTCCTCGACACTATCAAGCAAATTGATAAGGTAAAATAAACTGTAATACAGTCATATGAGCAATCCAATACATGTCTTTGTACATAGCAACCATATGCATACGTTACCAATGACAGTGAACAACACATTGGGAATTTCCCAATGTCCGGAGAGAGGTTTCATTGTATTCCATTATATTTGATTAGGAGCTACACAGATCAAATATCCCATATTCCCGCGGACGGACGGACAGACGGACGGACAAATGGAGGATGGATCGGAGATGACGGTCCTACGTGACACCCATTAGGTGGTAAAGTCACCGTTTTCAAACAACCATTATATACATTGTGGATAGACACGCAATGAGCTATCACTGTAGGGCAAAAGTCGCAACCTATGACGCATTCCCCTCATTGGACAGTTCCAATCGCTCGCAGGACGATCGCTCTCAGACTCGCCAGCGAATACAATCACTGTCAATAATCATACGACCAGCGAATACAATCACAGTCACTCATCATACGGCCAGTAAATACAGTCAAAGTCACTCATCATAGGGCCAGTGAATACAATGACAGTCACTCATCAAACGGCCAGCGAATACAATCAGTCCTTCACCATATACGACCAGCGAATACAATCAGTCACTCATCATACGGCCAGCGAATACAATCACAGTCACTCGTCATACGGCCAGCGAATACAATCACAGTCACTCATCGTACGGCCAGCGAATACAATCACAGTCACAGTCACTCAAGTCACAGTCACTCACCATCCGGACAGCGAATACAATCACAGTCACTCATCATACAGCCAGTGAATACAATCACAGCCACTCAAGTCACAGTCACTCATCATACGGCCAGAGAATACAATCACAGTCACTCATCATACGGCCAGCGAATACAGCCACAGTCACATCATACGGGCCGGCGAATACATTCAACAGTCACTCATTATTCGGCGATGTGAAACAGCCACTGGTCACTCATCATACGGACCAGCGAATACAATCCACAGTCACTTATTCAATCGGGCAAGGAAATACAATCAGTCACTCATCGTACGGCCAGCGGAATACAATACACTCACCGAGTCAACAGGTCACTCACCATACGGACAGCGAATACAATTCACACAGTCAACTCATTCATTACGGGCCAGCGAATACAATCAACAGTCCTCATCATACGGCCAGCGAAAAATACAAAAAGTCTCACAGTCACTCATCATACGGCCAGCGATTACAAAAACCAAGTCACTCAATCATACGGCCAGCGAATACAGCCACAGGTTCACTCACCATCCGGCAAGCGAAATACAACACCAGTCACTCATCATACGACACTCGATACAAACCATCACTCTTCATACGGACAGCGATACAATTCAGTCATCCATCCATACGGCCATCGAATACATCAACCAGTCACTCATCATCGGCCATACGGTTACAGGCCAGCGAATACAATCACAGTCACTCATCATATTCATCATACGGCAAGCGAATACTGTCACAGTCACTCATCATACGACCAGCGAATACAATCACAGTAAGCTCACCATACGGCCAGCGAATACAGCCACAGTCACTCCTGATACGGACAGCGAATACAATCACAGTCACTCATCATACAGCCAGCGAATACAATCACAGCCATTCAAGTCACAGTCACTCATGATACGGCCAGAGAATACAATCACAGTCACTCATCATAGGGCCAGCGAATACAGCCACAGTCACTCATGATACGGCCGGCGAATACAATCACAGTCATTCATTATACGGCCAGTGAATACAGCCACAGTCACTCATCATACGGACAGCGAATACAATCACAGTCACTCATCATACGGCCAACGAATACAATCACAGTCACTCATCGTACCGCCAGCGAATACAATCACATTCACTCAAGTCACAGTCACTCACCATACGGACAGCGAATACAATCACAGTCACTCATCATACGGCCTGCGAATACAGTCACAGTCACTCATGATACAGCCAACGAATACAATCGCAGTCACTCATCATACGACCAGCGAATACAATCACAGTCACTCAAGTCACAGTCCATCATCACAGGCGCGGATACAGGGGTTCAGGGGGTCCGGACTCTTTATCCGCCCCTGCATCCTTAAAGGACCCCGGGAATACAATCAACGTCACTCATCTACGGGACAGGGCGAATTTACAATTCACAGTCACTCATCTGTCAGGCCAGGCCGAAATACAAGTCACCAGTCACACATTCTACCGCATACAAATCACAGTCACTCATCATACGGCCATTCGAATACAGTCACAGTCATCATCTTACGGCCAGCGAAAATAAACCTACAGTCTTTTCATCATACGGCCAGCGAAATACAACAGGAATCATAATTCGACCAGCGAATATCACAGTCATCATCATACGTACACTCATCCATACAATCGACCAGTGAATACAGTCACAGTCACTCATCATACTCATCATACGGCCAGCGAATCCAATCACAGTCACTCATACGGCCAGCGAATACAGCCACAGTCACTCATCATACGGCCAGCGAATACAGTCGAAGTCACTCATCATACGGCCAGCGAATACAGTCACAGTCACTCATCATACGGCCAGCGAATACAATCTCAGTCACTCATCATACGGCCAGCGAATACAATCACAGTCACTCATCATACGACCAGCGAATACAATCTGTCACTCATCATACGACCAGCGAATACAGTCACAGTCACTCATCATACTCATCATACGGCCAGCGAATACAACCACAGTCAATCATCATACGGCCAGCGAATACAATCACAGTAACTAATCATACGACCAGCGAATACAATCACAGTCAACCATCATACGGCCAGCGAATACAATCACAGTCACTCATCATACGGCCAACGAATAAAGCCACAGTCACTCATCATACGACCAGCGAATACAGTCACAGTCAATCATCGAACGGCCATTGAATACAATCACAGTCACTCATCATACGGCCAGCGAATACAATCTCAGTCACTCATAATACGGCCTGCGAATACAGTCACAGTCACTCACCATACGGCCAGCGAATTCACCAACAGTCAATTATCCATACGGCCAGAATTAATCACAGTCAACTTCAAATCCGTACGCCCCGCCCGAATACAGTCGCAAGTCACTCACCCAATACAGGCCAGCGAATACCAACCACGCCAATCCAATCATAACGGTTAGTCACGGTCACTCATCGTACTCACATTTGGCCAGCGAATACAATCGCAGTCACTCATCCATACGGCCAGCGAATACAGTCATAGTCAACTCATCATTACGACCTGCGAATACAGTCACTGTCACTCATCATACGGCCAGCGAATACATCACATTTCACTCATCATACGGCCAGCGAATACAATCTCAGTTCACTCATCATACGCCACGAATACAATCACAGTCACTCACATACGGACCAGCGAATACAATCCAGTCACTCATCACAGTCACATTCACTCATCATCTATCATAATAACGGCCAAGCGATTCACAGTCACTCATTATACGACCAGCGATTAAAATCACATCACTCAGCAATACGGACCAGCGAATAAAATCACAGCTAATAAACATACGCCAACGAATACAATCACAATCACCATCATACGGCCAAGCGAATATTCACAGTCACTCATCATACGGCCCAGCGAATAAAGCCGCATCACTTCATCATACGGACCAAGCGAATACAAATCACAGTCAATCATCAAACGGCCAGCGAATACAATCACAGTCTATCAAACTCCATCATCAGTCACAGGCAGAATACATCAGTCACTCCACCATACGGCCAGCGGAATCTCACAGTCATCATATACGGACCAGGATTACAATCAAACAGTCCACTCAGCATTCGAACCAGCGAATATTCAGTCTATAATTCATACGGCCAACGGAATTACAATCACAGTCACTCATCATTCGGCCAGCGAATAAAATTCACAGTCACTCTTCATCAGGCGAATAAAAAGCCGCAGTCACTCATCTTCCGACCCTGCGAATACAATCACAGTCCATTCCATCAAAAGGCCAGCAAGAATACAATCACAGTCACTTCATCATACGGCCAGCGAATACAATCACAGTCACTCATCATACGGCCAGCGAATACAGTCACAGTCACTCACCATACGGCCAGCGAATACAACCACAGAACAAATCATACTGCCAGCCGAATACGTCAGTCGAACTCATCAAAGATCCAGCGATTGCAATCACGGTCATCATCCTCGGCCAGCGAATCAACATCAGTCACTCATCATAACGGCCAGCGAATACAGTCACAGTCATTCACCCATAGGGCAGCGAATAACAAAAACCACAGTCAATTCATCATACGGCCAGCGAATACAGTCACAGTCACTCATCATACGGCCAGCGAATTCAACCACAGTCAATCATCATACGGCCAGCGAATACAGTCACAGTCACACATCATACTCATCATCTGGCCAGCGAATACAGTCACAATCACTCATCATACGGCCAGCGAATACAATCACAGTCACTAATCGTACGCCCAGCGAATACAGTCGCAGTCACTCACCATACGGCCAGCGAATACAATCCGTCCCAATCATCATTGGCCAGGGAATACAGTCACAGTCACTCATCATACGGCCAACGAATACAATCACAGTCACTCATCATACGGCCAGGGAATACAGTCACAGTCACTCATCATACGGCCAACGAATACAATCACAGTCACTCATCATACGGCCAGCAAATAAAGCCACATTCATTCATCATACGACCAGCGAATACAATCACAGTCACTCATCATACGGCCAGCGAATACAATCACAGTCACTCAGTATACGACCAGCGAATACAATCACAGGGACTCATCATACGACCAGGGAATACAATGACAGTCAATCATCATACGGCCAACGAATAAAGCCACAGTCATTCATCATACGGCCAGCGAATAAAATCACAGTCACTCATCATACGACCAGCGAATAAAGCCACAGTCACTCATCATACGACCAGCGAATACAATCACAGTCACTCATCATACTGCCAGCGAATACAATCACAGTCACTCATTATACGACCAGCCAATACAATCACAGTCACTCATCATATAACCAGCGAATACAATCACAGTCAATATTCATACGGCCAACGAATACAATCACAGTCACTCATCATACAGCCAGCGAATAAAGCCACAGTCACTCATCATACGACCAGCGAATACAATCACAGTCGCTCATCATACGGCCAGTGAATACAATCACAGTCACTCATCATACGGCCAGCGAATACAGTCACAGTCACTCACCATACGGCCAGCGAATACAACCACAGTCAATCATCATACGGCCAGCGAATACAGTCACAGTCACTCATCATACGGCCAGCGAATACATTCACAGTCACGCATCATACGACCAGCGAATACAGTCACAGTAACTCACCATACGGCCAGCGAATACAACCACAGGCAATCATCATACGGCCTACGAATACAGTCACAGTCACTCATCATACGACCATCGAATACAGTCACAGTCACTCATCATACTCATCATCCGGCCAGCGAATACAATCACAGTCACTCAACAGACGGCATGCGAATAGAGCCAAAGTCATTCATCATACGGCCAGCAAATACAGTCACGGTCACTCATCATACGGCCTGCGAATACAGTCACAGTCACTCACCATAGGGCCAGCGAATACAACCACAGTCAATCATCATACGGCCAGCGAATACATTCACAGTCACTCATCATACGCCCAACGAATACAATCACAGTCACTCATCATACGGCCAGCGAATACAATCACAATCACTCATCATACAGCCAGCGAATAAAGCCACAGTCACTCATCATACGACCAGCGAATACAATCACAGTCACTCATCATACGGCCGGCGAATACAATCACAGTCACTAATCCTACGGCCAGCGAATACAACCACAGGCAATCATCATACGGCCTACGATTACAGTCACAGTCACTCATCATACGACCAGTGAATACAGTCACAGTCACTCATCATACTCATCATACGGCCAGCGAATACATTCACAGCCACTCATCAGACGGCCTGCAAATACAGCCACAGTCACTCATCATGCGGCCAGCGAATACAGTCACGGTCACTCATCATACGCATCATTCGGCCAGCGAATACAATCACAGTTACTCATCATACGGACAGCCAATACAATCACAGTCACTCATCAGACGGCCTGCGAATACAGCCACAGTCACTCATCATACGGCCAGCGAATAAAGTCACGGTCACTCATCATACTCATCATTCGGCCAGCGAATACAATCGCAGTCACTCATCATACGGCCAGCGAATACAGTCACAGTCACTCATCATACGACCTGCGAATACAGTCATTGTCACTCATCATACGGCCAGCGAATACAGTCACAGTCACTCATCATACGGCCAGCGAATACAATCTCAGTCACTCATCATACGGCCAGCGAATACAATCACAGTCACTCATCATACGACCAGCGAATACAATCAGTCACTCATCATACGACCAGCGAATACAGTCACAGTCACTCATCATACTCATCATACGGCTAGCGAATACAATCACAGTCACTCATTATACGACCAGCGAATACACTCACAGTCACGCATCATACGGCCAGCGAATACAATCACAGTCACTCATTATACGACTAGCGAATACAATGACAGTCACTCATCATACGACCAGCGAATACAATCACAGTCACTCATTATACGACCAGCGAATACAATCACAGTCACTCATCATACGACCAGCGAATACAATCACAGTCAATCATTATACGGCGAACGAATACAACCACAGTCACTCATCATACGGCCAGCGAATACAATCGGAGTCACTCATCATACGGCCAGCGAATAAAGCCACAGTCACTCATCATACGACCAGCGAATACAATCACAGTCACTCATCGTACGGCCACCGAATACAATCACAGTCAATCATTATACGGCCAACGAATACAATCACAGTCACGCATCATACGGCCAGCGAATACAATTCACAGTCACTCAAGCATACGGACCCTAGCGAAAAAAGACACAGTCACTCATCATATAACGACCAGCGAATAAAATCACAGTCACTCATCATACGGCCGATCGAATACTATCACAGTCATTCATCATTCGGCCAGCGAATACATTCACAGTCACGCATCATACGATCAGCGAATACAGCCACAGTCACTCATCATACGGCCTGCGAATATAGTCACAGTCACTCACCATACGGCCAGCGAATACAACCACAGTCAATCATCATACGGCCTTTACTAATTAGGCCATCACAAGTCCAACACACATACTACCGAGCGAATCACAGTCATCATACTCATCATACAGTCATTCATACTCCAGCGAATACATCACCAGTCACTCATTATACGACCAGCCGGAATACTCATCACAGGTACAATCTCATCATACGGACCAGCGAATATCATCGTCTATCATCAAAACGGCCAACGAATACATCACAGGCCACTCATTCATACACAACCGCCAGCGAATACAAACATCAGTCAACCTCATCATACGCCCCAGCGAATAAAGCAAACAAGTCAACTCATACGACCAGCGAATAAAATCACAGTCTCATCATACGGCCACGAATACATCACAGTCACTCATCATATAACGGCCAGCGAATACAAATCACAGTCACTCATCATACGGCCAGCGAATAAAGCCACAGTCACTCAACATACGACCACGAATACAGTCACAGTCAATCATCAAACGGCCAGCGAATACAATCACAGTCACTCATCATACGGCCAGCGTATACAATCACAGTCACTCATCATACGGCCAGGGAATACAGTCACAGTCACGTCATCATACGCCACGATACAATCACAGTCACTCATCATACGGCCAGCGAATACAATCACTGTCACTCATCATACGGCCAGCGAATAAAGCCACAGGCACTCATCATACGACCAGCGAATACAATCACAGTCAATCATCAAACGGCCACGAATACAATCACGGTCACTCATCATACGGCCACAAATAAATCACAGTCACACATCATACGGCCAGCGAATACAGTCCAACAGTCACTCACCAATACGGCCAGCGAATACAACCATAGTCAATTCATCATACGGCCAGGCGAATACAGTACAGTCACTCACCTTTACGGCCAACGTATACAATGGAAACAGTCATCATCTATACGGCCAACGGAATACAATCCAGTCATCATCATACGGCCAGCGAATCAAGCCACATCTTCACCTCATCATACGATCAGCGAATACAATCACAGTCACGGATATACGGCCTTGCGGAAATACAATCACGGTCACTCTTTATACGACCAGCGAAATACTAAATCACAGTCATCATCATACGACCAGCGAATACATCACAGTCACTCACTACTAGACCAGCAAATACAATCCAGTCATCATCATACGACCAGCGAATACAATCACAGTCAATCATTATACGGCCACGAATACAATCTCAGTCAATCTCATCTACGGCCAGCGAATCATCAGGGTCACTCATCATAGAAAGCGATAAAAGCACGTCACTCATCATAAGACCAGCGAATTACAATCCAGTCATCATCGTAAGGCAGGAAATACAAATACGTCAATCATTATACGACCAACGAATACAATCAGAGTCACTCATCATACGGCCAGGCGAATCATCACAGGTCAGATCATACGCCAGCGAATAAAACAACAGTCACTCAGCATACGGCCAGCGAATAAAGCCACAGTCATCATAATTCGACCAGCGAAATAAAATCACTCATCATCATTACGGCGCGAAATACAATCACAGTCATCAGGATACGACCTGCGAAATACAGTCACTGTCACTCACCATACGGCCAGCGAATACAACCCACAGTCAAATCATCATACGGCCTGCGAATACAGTCACAGTCATAATCATACGGCCAGCGAAAATTCACAGTCAGCATCATACGGACCAGCGAATACAGTCACAGTAACTCACCATACGGCCAGCGAATCAACCACTGGCAATCATTTCATTACGGCCTACGAATACGTCACAGTACTCATCTACGACCATCGGAATAACAGTCACGGTCACTCATCATACTTCATCATCCGGCGCGAATTACAATCACTGTCACAAACAGGACCGGCATGCGAAATAAGAGCCAAAGTCATTCTCATTACGGCAGCAAATACAGTCGGTCACTCATCCATTACGGCCTTGCGAATCAGTCACAGTCACTCACCATAGGGCCAGCGAATACAACCACAGTCATCTCATGCGGCCAGGCGAATACATTCCAGTCACTCTTCATAGCCCAACGAATACAATAACAGTCATTCATCTACGGCCAGCGAATACAATCACAATCATCATCATTCAGCCAGCGAAAGCCACAGTCACTCATTCATACGACCAGCGAAATACAATCACAGTCATCATCATACGGCCGGCGAATACCAATCACAGTCACTAAATCTACGGCCGCGGAATACAACCACAGGCAATCATCATACGGCCCCTACGATTACGTCACTGTCACTCATCATTCGACAAGGTGAAATACAGTTCACAGTCACTATCTAACTCATCATACGGCAGCGATACATTCATGCACTCATCAGAACGGCCGCAAATACAGCACAGTCATCATCATGCGGGCCAGCGATCAGTCAGGTCACTTTCATACGCATCATTCGGCAGCGAAATACAATCCACCAGTTACTCTTATACGGACTGCCAATACTAATCACCGTCAATCATAAGACGGCCTGCGAATACAGCCACAGTTCACTCATCATTCGGCCAGCGAATAAAGTCACGGCACTCATCCATCTCATCATTCGGCCAGCGAATACAATCGCAATCACTTCATACGGCCATGCGATACAGTCACCAGTCACTCATCATACGACTGCGAATACGTCATTGTCAACTCATTCATTACGGCCAGCGAATACAGTCACAGTCACTCTTCCATACGGCCAGCCGAATACCAATCTCAGTCATTCATCATAAGGCCAGCGGTATACAATCACAGTCATCATCATACGACCAGCGAATTACAATCAGTCATCATCTTACGACCAGCGAAATTTACAGGTCACATCAACTCATCATATCATCTTACGGTAGGAATCAAATCACTGTCACTCATTATACGACCAGCGAATACACTCAGTCAGCATCAAACGGCCAGCGAATTACAATCACAGTCACTCATTATACGACTAGTGAATCAATGACCGTTCACTTCATCCTACGACCAGCGAATACAATCACAGTCCACTTTTATACGACCAGCGAATACAAATCACAGTCAATCATCATACGACCAGCGAAATACAATCACAGTCAATCATTATACGGGAACGAATACAAACCACAGTCACTCATCTTACGGGCCAAGCGAATTACAATCGGAGTCTCCTCTTCATTACGGCCAGCGAATTAAAAGCCAACAGTCACAATCATTCGACCAAGGCGGAATACAATCCTCAGTCAATCAATCGTACGGGCACCGAATACAATCCACAGTCAATCATTATACGGCCAAACGATACAAATCCACAGTCAACGATCATACGGGCCAGCGGAATACAATCACAGTTCAATCAAAAAAAAGCATACGGCCAGCGAAAAAAGACACAGGTCACTCATTCATTACGAACCAGGCGAATAAAATCCACAGTCATCCTCATACGGCCAGCGAATACTATCACAGTCATATCATTCATACGGCCTGCGGAATACAGTCACAGTCAACTCATCATTCCGGCCAGCGAGAATACATTCACACAGTCACGCATCTTACGACCAAGCGAATACAGTCCAGTAACTCACCATACGGGCCAGCGAATACAACCACAGGCAATTCTATACCGGCCCTAACGAATACAGTCACAGGTCCACTGATCATCACGATATCGAATTCAGTCACAGTCACTCATCATACTCCATCATCGGCCAGCGAATACAATCCACAGGTCACTCAACTGTCGGCCATTGCGAATAGAGCCATGGTCCATTCATCATACGGCCAAGCAAATACAGTCACGGTCACTCATCATACGGCTGCGAATACAGTCACAGTCACTACCTAGGGCCAGCGGAATTACATCCACAGTTCAATCCATCATACGGCCAGCGAATTACCATTCCACAGTCATCATCATACGCCCAACGAATACAATCCAGTCACTCATCATACGGCCAGCGAATAAACAATCACAATCAATCATCTACAGCCAGCGAATAAAGCCAACAGTCATTCATCATACGAACCAAGCGGAATAAACAATCACAGTCACTCATCATTACGGCCGGCGAAACAATCACAGTCAACTAAAATCCTTACGGCAGCGGAACTACAAACACAGGCAATCATCTTACGGCCTACGATTACTGGTCCAACAGTCACTCATCATACGGAACCAGTGAATACAAGTCACAGTCACTCATTCATACTATCATACGGGCCAGGCGAAATAACAATTTCACAGCCACTCAATCAGACGGCTGAAATACAGCACTGTCAACTCATCATTTGGCCGGCCAGCGAATAAACAGTCAAATGGTCACTCATTCATACGATCATTCGGCCAGCGAATACAATCCCAGTTATCAATCATACGGACAGCCAATACCAATCACTTGTCAAACTCATTCAGGACGGCCTGCGAATACAGCCACAGACACTCATCAATACGGCCAGCGAATAATGTACGGGTAACTCCATCTTACTCATCATTCGGGCCAGCGAATACTTCCGCAATTCCAAACTCATCATACGGCCAGCGAATTACAGTCACAGTCACTCATCATTCGGACCTGACGGGAATACAGTCATTGTCAAATCATCCATCGTCTACCTGCGATTACAGTCACAGGTCCAACTCTCAGTTCGGCCAGCGAATAAATCTCGTCAACTCATCATACGGCCGCGAATACAATAACCAGTTCACTCCATTCATACCGGACAGCGTTAAACAATCAGTCTCTTCAATCATAGACCATGCGAAATACTGTCACAAGTCCACTATCATATCAATCATACGGCCTAGCGAATAAAGATCCACAGGACACTTCATTCATACGACCAGGCGGAAAAATACAACTCACAGTCACTCATCAAATACGGCCAGTGCTGATTACAATCCACTGGTCACTCATTATAGACTAGGAATACAATGACAGGTCCACTCATCATACGACAGCGAATACCTCAAAGTCACTCTTTAGACGACAGCGAATACATCACAGTCACTCATCCGTACCGACCAGCGAATACAATCACGTTCAAATCATTTATACCGGCGACGAAATACAACCACAGTTCATCCATTATACGGCCAGCGAATACAATCCGGTAGTCAAACTCATTCATTACGGCCAGGCGAATAAAGCCACAGTCACTCATCATACGACCAGCGAATACAATCAAGTTCATTCTCATCGTACGGCCAACGAATACAATACAGTCATGCTATCATACGGCCAGCGAAATACAATCACCAGGTCACTCAGCATTCGGCCAGCGAAAAAAAAAGGACACCAGTACTCATCATACGGACCAGCGAAATAAAATCCCACATGTCACTCATTCATAACGGACCAGCGAATATATCACAGTCATTCATCATTCGGAACAGCGAATTACATCAAACAGGTCCACGCATCATTCGGAATTCAGCGAATACAGACACAGTCACTTCATTCATACGGCCTGCGTTTATATAGTCAACGTCACTCACCATACGGCCAAGGAATAACCCCCCTCCGTCAATCTTCATACGGCCTACGGGAATAAGAGTCCAGTCACTAGTCATACTACCATCGAAATACAGGTCCAACAGTTAAACTCATCATACCCCCTCAATCATACGGACGCGGAATACAATCACCAGTACTCTTTATACGGACCTCAGCTGAAATACAATTCACTGTCACTCATCATACGGACCAGCGAATAAAATTCACAGTCCTATCATCTTACGGCCATCGAATACAATTCTTCAGTCACTCATCAACGGCAGCCGAATCAATACAGTCACTTCAATCCTACGGAGCGAATAAAGCATACAGTCATATCAAATACGGACCATGCGTATTACAAGTCACAGGTCAATCATTCAAACGCCCAGCGAATACACCCTATCACAGGTCAAATCCATACGGCCCAGCGTAATACAATCACCAGTCCACTCATCCATTTACGGCCAGGGATACAGTCCGGAACTTCATCATTACGGCAGCGAATACAATCACAGTCACTCATCCATACGGCCAAGCCGAAATACAATCCACTGTCCACTCATCATGACGGCCAGCGAATAAAGCCCAAGGATCATCATTACGGACCAGCGAATTACAATCACAGTCATTTCATTCAAACGGCAGCGAATAACAATTCCCGGTCACTCATCATACGGCCAAGCGAATAAACAATGACAGTCACTCATCATACGGCCAGCTGAATACAAGTCAACAGTCACTCACCATTCGGCCAGGCGATTACAACCATAGGTCCAATCATCATACGGCCGGCGGAATACAGTCACAGGTTCACTCATATACGGCTCAACGAATTTAAATGACAGTCACTCATCATACGGGCCAGCGTAATACAAATCAACAAGTCACTTCATCATACGGCCGCGAATTAATGCCAATTTCCACTCATATACGGATCAGCGAATTACAAATCACAGGGTCACGCTTCATTATGGCCAGCGAATTCAATCCCTGGGACTCATTATACGAACCAGCGTATACTATCACAGTCACTCATCATACGGACCAGCGAATACAATCACAGTCACTCACTATACGACCAGCCAAATACAATCACAGTCACTCATCATACGGACCTGCGTAATACAATCACAGTTGTACAACTCATTTATACGGCCAACGAATATACAATCCACAGTCACTTCATCATACGGCCAAGCGAATACAATATCAGAGTCACTTCATCATACGACAAGCGAATAAAGCCACAGTCACTCATTCATACGACCTATCGAATAACAATCACAGTCAACTCATCGTAAATAAAGGCCAACCGAATACAATCCACAGTCAATTCATTTATACGAACCAACGAATACCAATTCAGAGTCACTCCATTCATACGGCCCAGCGAATTACAACTCAGTCACGCATTCATACGGCCAGCGAATACAATCACAGTCACTCAAGCATACGGCCAGCGAATAATAGCCACAGTCACTCATAATACGACCAGCGAATAAATTCACAGTCACTTCTTCTTACGGCCAGCGAATACAATCAAAGTCAACTCATTATGACGACCAGCGAATACAATCACAGTCCACTCATCATTCGACCAGCGAATACAATTCATGTCATTCATCAATTACGGCCAACGAATACATCACAGTCACTCATATACGCCAGCGAATAAAGCCGCAGTCACTCATCATACGATCCAGCGAATACAATCACTTCACTCATCATACGGCCTGCGAATTCAATCACAGTCAATCATCATACGGCCAGCGATTACAGTCACAGTCACTACCATACGGCCAGCGAATATACAACCACAGTCAATCAGCATACGGCCAGCGAATACAGTCCAGTCATCTTCATACGGCCAGCGAATTTATTCACCGTCACGCATCATAGATCAGCGAATTCAGACACAGTTCACTCACCATACGGCCAGCGAATACTTTCACAGGTCACGATATACGATCAGCGAATACAGTCACAAGTCATATCATACTCATCATCGGCCAGCGAAATACCAATCACAGTCACTCATCGGCGGCCTGCGAAACACCCACGTCACTCATCATACGGCCAGCGAATACGTCACAGTCACTCACGTTAGGCAGCCGAATACAACCATAGTTTTTTTTTTTTCCATCATTCTACGCCGGCGGAATACGTCACAGTCATATCATACGGCCAACGAATACAATGACAGTCACTCATCATACGGCCAGCGAATACATCAGTACTATCATCGGCCAGCGAATAAGCCACATTCACTATCCATACGATAAGCGAATACAATTCACAGTCGCATCTTGGCCAGCGAATACATCCCGGTTCACTTCATTATACGACCAGCGAATACTATCACAGTCATCATCATACGACCGCGAATTAACAATCACCAGTCATCACTATCGGACCAGAAATACGAATACCAAGGTTCCATCATCACCGACCAAGCGAATACAATCAGTCATCATTATTACGGGCCAACGAATAACCAAACACAGTCACTCATTATCGCCAAGCGGAAACCAATCAGAGTCACTTCTCATACGACAAAGCGGAATAAAGCACAGTCATAATCATACACCAGCGAATACAATACAGTACCTATCGTAAGGCCACCGAAAATACATTCACAGTCAATCTTATACGACCAACGAATCATCAGAGTCACTCATCATACCGGCCAGCGAATACAATCACAGTCACGCCATCATACGGCCAAGGCGAATACAATCACAGTATCAGGCATACGGCCAGCGAATAAAAGCACAGTTCAATCATAATACGACCAGCCGAAATAAAATCACAGTCACTTCATCATACGGCCGCGATTACAATTCACAGTCAAACTCATTTTACGACAGCGAATACATTCACAGTCACTCACCATACGGCCAGCGAATACCACCAAGTCAATTAATCATAGGCAGCGAATACAGTCACAGTCACTCATCCATACGGCCAGCGAATACAATTCACAGTCACGCATCAATACGATAGCGATACAGTCACAGTAACCTCACCTACGGCCAGAATACAAACCACCAGGCAAAATCATTCATCGGCCTACGATACGTCACAGTCACTACATACGACCATCGAATACAAGTCACAGTCACTCATCATATCATCATCCCGGCCAGCGAATACAATCACACAACAAAGACGGCTTGGCGGATTAGGAGCAAAAGGTCATCATCATACGGCCAGCAATTACAGTCGGTCAACTCAATTCATACGGCCTTGAATACAGTCACGTCACTCATAGGGCCCAGAATACAGACAGTCAATTCATAGGCAAGCGAATACATTCAGTCACTCATCATACGGCCAACGAATCAATCCAGTCACTCATCATACGGCCAGCGAATAAATCATCACTCATCCATACAGCCAGCGAATAGCCAACCAGTCACTTCATCATACGGACCAGCGAATACAATCAGTCATCATCATCGGCCGGCGAATCAATCACGTTCATTATTTACAGGCCCGAATACAACCACAGGCAATCATCTTACGGCCTTCGTTTACAGTCACAGTCACTCATCCATGCGACCAGTGAATACATTCACAGTCACATCAATCATACTCATCATACGGCCAGCGAATACATTCACAGCCACTCATCAGAACGGCCTGCAAATACAGCCACAGTCACTCATCATGCGGCCAGCGAATACAGTCACGGTCACTCATCATACGCATCATTCGGCCAGGCGAATACAATCACAGTTACTCAACAAAACGGACAGCCAAATACAATCACAGTCCACTCATCGACGGCCTGCGAATACAGCCACAGTCACTCACATACGGGCCAGCGATAAAAGTCACGGTCACTCATCATACTCATCATTCGGCACGAATACAATCGCAGTCACTCATCATACGCCAGCGAATACAGCCACAGTCACTCATCATACGACCTGCGAATACAGTCAATTGTCACTCATCATACGCCACGAATACAGTCACAGTCACTCATCATACGGCCAGCGAATACAATCTCAGTCACTCATCATACGGCCAGCGAATACAATCACAGTCACTCATCATACGACCCAGCGAATACAATCAGTCCACTCATCACGACCAGCGAATACAGTCACAGTCCACTCAACATACTCATCATACGGCTAGCGAATACAATCACAGTCACTCATTATACACAGCGAATACACTCACAGTCACGCATCATACGCCAGCGAATACAATCACAGTCACTCATTATACGACTAGCGAATACAATGACAGTCACTCATCATACGACCAGCGAATACAATCACAGTCACTCATTATACGACCAGCGAATACAATCACAGTCACTCATCATACGACCAGCGAATACAATCACAGTCAATCATTATACGGCGAACGAATACAACCACAGTCACTCATCATACGGCCAGCGAATACAATCGGAGTCACTCATCATACGGCCAGCGAATAAAGCCACAGTCACTCATCATACGACCAGCGAATACAATCACAGTCACTCATCGTACGGCCACCGAATACAATCACAGTCAATCATTATACGGCCAACGAATACAATCACAGTCACGCATCATACGGCCAGCGAATACAATCACAGTCACTCAGCATACGGCCAGCGAAAAAAGACACAGTCACTCATCATACGACCAGCGAATAAAATCACAGTCACTCATCATACGGCCAGCGAATACTATCACAGTCATTCATCATTCGGCCAGCGAATACATTCACAGTCACGCATCATACGATCAGCGAATACAGCCACAGTCACTCATCATACGGCCTGCGAATATAGTCACAGTCACTCACCATACGGCCAGCGAATACAACCACAGTCAATCATCATACGGCCTACGAATAGAGTCACAGTCACTCATCATACTACCAGCGAATACAGTCACAGTTACTCATCATACTCATCATACGGCCAGCGAATACAATCACAGTCACTCATTATACGACCAGCGAATACAATCACAGTCACTCATCATACGACCAGCGAATAAAATCACAGTCTATCATCATACGGCCAACGAATACAATCACAGTCACTCATCATACGGCCAGCGAATACAATCACAGTCACTCATCATACGGCCAGCGAATAAAGCCACAGTCACTCATCATACGACCAGCGAATACAGTCACAGTCAATCATCAAACGGCCAGCGAATACAATCACAGTCACTCATCATACGGCCAGCGTATACAATCACAGTCACTCATCATACGGCCAGGGAATACAGTCACAGTCACTCATCATACGGCCAACGAATACAATCACAGTCACTCATCATACGGCCAGCGAATACAATCACTGTCACTCATCATACGGCCAGCGAATAAAGCCACAGGCACTCATCATACGACCAGCGAATACAATCACAGTCAATCATCAAACGGCCAGCGAATACAATCACGGTCACTCATCATACGGCCAGCGAATACAATCACAGTCACTCATCATACGGCCAGCGAATACAGTCACAGTCACTCACCATACGGCCAGCGAATACAACCATAGTCAATCATCATACGGCCGGCGAATACAGTCACAGTCACTCATCATACGGCCAACGAATACAATGACAGTCACTCATCATACGGCCAGCGAATACAATCACAGTCACTCATCATACGGCCAGCGAATACAGCCACATTCACTCATCATACGATCAGCGAATACAATCACAGTCACGCATCATACGGCCAGCGAATACAATCACGGTCACTCATTATACGACCAGCGAATACTATCACAGTCACTCATCATACGACCAGCGAATACAATCACAGTCACTCACTATACGACCAGCAAATACAATCACAGTCACTCATCATACGACCAGCGAATACAATCACAGTCAATCATTATACGGCCAACGAATACAATCACAGTCACTCATCATACGGCCAGCGAATACAATCAGAGTCACTCATCATACGACAAGCGAATAAAGCCACAGTCACTCATCATACGACCAGCGAATACAATCACAGTCACTCATCGTAAGGCCACCGAATACAATCACAGTCAATCATTATACGACCAACGAATACAATCAGAGTCACTCATCATACGGCCAGCGAATACAATCACAGTCACGCATCATACGGCCAGCGAATACAATCACAGTCACTCAGCATACGGCCAGCGAATAAAGCCACAGTCACTCATAATACGACCAGCGAATAAAATCACAGTCACTCATCATACGGCCAGCGAATACAATCACAGTCACTCATTATACGACCAGCGAATACAATCACAGTCACTCATCATACGACCAGCGAATACAATCACAGTCAATCATCATACGGCCAACGAATACAATCACAGTCACTCATCATACGGCCAGCGAATAAAGCCGCAGTCACTCATCATACGACCAGCGAATACAATCACATTCACTCATCATACGGCCTGCGAATACAATCACAGTCACTCATCATACGGCCAGCGAATACAGTCACAGTCACTCACCATACGGCCAGCGAATACAACCACAGTCAATCAGCATACGGCCAGCGAATACAGTCACAGTCACTCATCATACGGCCAGCGAATACATTCACAGTCACGCATCATACGATCAGCGAATACAGCCACAGTCACTCACCATACGGCCAGCGAATACATTCACAGTCACGCATCATACGATCAGCGAATACAGTCACAGTCACTCATCATACTCATCATCCGGCCAGCGAATACAATCACAGTCACTCATCGGACGGCCTGCGAATACACCCACAGTCACTCATCATACGGCCAGCGAATACAGTCACGGTCACTCATCATACTCATCATTCGGCCAGCGAATACAATCACAGTCACTCACCATACGACCGGCGAATACAATCACAGTCACTAATCATACGGCCAGCGAATACAATCGCATTCACTCATCATACGACCAGCGAATACAATCACAGTCACTCATCAAACGGCCTGCGAATACAGCCACAGTCACTCATCATACGGCCAGCGAACACAGTCACGGTCACTCATCATACACATCATACGGGCAGCGAATACAATCACAGTTACTCATCATACGGACAGCGAATACAATCACAGTCACTCATCAGACGGCCTGCGAATACAGCCACAGTCACTCATCATACGGCCAGCGAATACAATCACAGTCACTCATCATACGGCCAGCGAATATAATCACAGTCACTCATCATACGACCAGCGTATACAATCACAGTCACTCATCATACTCATCATACGGCCAGCGATACAATCACAGTCACTCATTAGACGGCCTGCGAATAAAGCCACAGTCACTCATCATACGGCCAGCGAATACAGTCACGGTCACTCATCATACTCTTCATTCGGCCAGCGAATTCAATCAGAGTTACTCATCATACTTACAGCGAATACAATCACAGTCACTCATCAGACGGCCTGCGAATACAGCCACAGTCACTCATCATACGGCCAGCGAATACAGTCACGGTCACTCATCATACCCATCATTCGGCCAGCGAATACAATCACAGTCACTCATCATACGGCAAACGAATACAGTCATAGTCAGTCATCATACGACCTGCAAATAAAATCACAGTCACTCATCATACGGCCAGCGAATACAATCATTGTCACTCATCATACGACCAGCGAATACAATTACAGTCACTCATCATACGGCCAGCGAATACAGTCATTGTCACTCATCATACGACCTGCGTATACAATCACAGTCACTCATCATACGGCAAGCCAATACAATCACAGTCACTCATCATACGGCCAGCGAATACAATCACAGTCAATCATCGTACGACCTGCCAATACAATCACAGGCACTCATCATACGACCTGCCAATACAATCACAGCCACTCATCATACGGCCAGCGAATACAATCACAGCCAATCATCATACGGCCAGCCAATAAAGCCACAGTCACTCATCATACGGCCAGCGAATACAGTTACAGTCACTCATCATTCGGCCAGCGAATACAGTCACAGTCACTCATCATACGACCTGCGAATACAATCACAGTCACTCATCATACGGCCAGCGAATACAATCACAGTCACTCACCATACCGACATCGAATATAATCACAGTCACTCATCATTCAGCCTGCGAATACAGTCACAGTCTCTCATCATACGACCTGCGAATACAGTCACAGCCACTCACCATACGGCCAGCGAATACAGTCTCAGTCACTCACCATATGGACATCGAATACAATCACAGTCACTCATCATACGGCTAGCGAACATAATC
Organism: Conchocele bisecta; assembly: GCA_029237695.1. Lineage (NCBI taxonomy): Eukaryota > Metazoa > Mollusca > Bivalvia > Lucinida > Thyasiridae > Conchocele > Conchocele bisecta. The sequence goes on from CM055266.1 coordinate 28,321,602, forward strand.
ACAGTCATTCATCATACGACCAGCGAATACAATCACAGTCACTCATCATACGACCAGCGAATACAATCACAGTCACTCATCAATTGGCCAGCGAATACAATCACATTCACTATCATACGGCCAGCGAATAAAAATCAAGTGCACATCAATCAATAACGACAGGCCGGAATACAACACATCCACAATCATCATTACAGCAGCGAATTACCCCATAACAGACAACAAATCCAAAGCCAGGCCGATTTTCAATCTCAGTCTCTCATCATACGACCAGCGAATACAATCACAGTACGGCCAGCGAATACAATCACAGACACTCATTATACTCATCATACGGCCAGCGAATACTATCACAGTCACTATTCATACGACCAGCGAATACAATCACAGTCAATCATCATACTCATCATACGGCCAGCGAATACAATCACAGTCACTCATTAGACGGCCTGCGAATACAGCCACAGTTACTCATCATACGGCCAGCGAATACAGTCACTGTCACTCATCATACTGTTCATTCGGCCAGCGAATTCAATCACAGTTATTCATCATACGGACAGCGAATACAATCACAGTCACTCATCAGACGGCCTACGAATACAGCCACAGTCACTCATCATACGGCCAGCGAATACAGTCGCGGTCATTCATCATACTCATCATTCGGCCAGCGAATACAATCACAGTCACTCATCATACGGCCAGCGAATACAGTCATAGTCACTCATCATACGACCTGCGAATACAATCACAGTCACTCATCATACGGCCAGCGAATACAATCACAGTCACGCTTCATACGGCCAGCGAATACAATCACAGTCAATCATCATACGACCTGCCAATACAATCACAGTCACTCATCATACGACCTGCCTATACAATCACAGTCACTCATCATACGGCCAGCGAATACAATCACAGTCACTCATCATACGGCAAGTCAATACAATCACAGTCACGCATCATACGGCCAGCGAATACAATCACAGTCAATCATCATACGACCTGCCAATACAATCACAGTCACTCATCATACGACCTGCCAATACAATCACAGTCACTCATCATACGGCCAGCGAAAACAATCACAGCCACTCATCATACGGCCAGCCAATACAGCCACAGTCACTCATCATACGGCCAGCGAATACAGTCACAGCCACTCACCATACGGACAGCGAATACAGTCTCAGTCAGTCACCATACGGACATCGAATACAATCACAGTCACTCATCATACGGCTAGCGAATATAATCACAGTCACTCATCATACGGCCAGCGAATACAATCACAGTCACTCACCATACGGACATCGAATACAATCACAGTCACTCATCATTCAGCCAGCGAATACAGTCACAGTCACTCATCATACGACCTACGAATACAGTCACAGCCACTCACCATACGGCCAGCGAATACAGTCTCAGTCACTCACCATACGGACATCGAATACAATCACAGTCACTCATCATACGGCTAGTGAATATAATCACAGTCACTCATCATACGACCAGCGAATACAATCACAGTCACTCATCATACGATCAGCGAATACAGTCAAAGTCACTCATCATACGGCCAGCGAATACAGTCACAGTCACTCATCATACGGCCAGCGAATACAATCACAGTCACTCATCATACGGCCAGCGAATACAATCACAGTCACTCATCATTTGGCCAGCGAATACAATCACAGTCACTAATCATACGGCTATCGAATACAATCACAGTCATTCATCATACGACCAGCGAATACAATCACAGTCACTCAACATACGGCCAGCGAATACAATCACAGTCACTCGTCAGACGGCCTGCGAATACACCCATAGTCACTCATCATACGGCCACCGAATACAGTCACGGTCACTCATCATACTCATCATTCGGCCAGCGAATACAATCACAGTTACTCAGCATACGGACAGCAAATACAATCTTTAACTCTGAGCATACGGCCAGCGAAAACAAAATCAGTCACTCATCATACGGCCAGCGAATACAATCACAGTCACTCATCATAGGACCAGCGAATACAATCACAGTCACTCATTATACGGCCAGCGAATACAATCACAGTCACTCATCATACGGCCAGAGAATACGATCATAGTCACTCATCAGACGGCCAGCGAATACAGTCATAGTCACACATCATACGTCCTGCGAATACAATCACAGTCACTCATCATACGGCCAGCAAATACAGTCACAGTCACTCATCATTCGGCCAGCCAATACAGTCACAGCCACTCACCATACGGACAGCGAATACAGTCTCAGTCAGTCACCATACGGACATCGAATACAATCACAGTCACTCATCATACGGCTAGCGAATATAATCACAGTCATTCATCATACGACCAGCGAATACAATCACAGTCACTCATCATACGGATAGCGAACACAGCCAAAGTCACACATCATACGACCAGCGAATACAATCAGAGCCACTCACCATACTCAGCATACGGCCAGCGAATACAATCAGAGTCAATCACCATACGGCCAGCGAATACAATCACAGTCACTCATCATACGGCCATCGAATACAATCACAGTCACTCATCATACGACCAGCGAATACAATCACAGTCACTCATACATACAAAGGCCAGCGAATATACAGTCACAGTCACTCATTATACGGCCAGCGAATACAATCACAGTCACTCATCATACGACCAGCGAATACAATCACAGTCACTCATCATACGGCCAGCGAATACAATCACAGTCACTCATCGTACGGCCAGGGAATACAATCACAGTCACTCACCATACGGCCAGCGAATACAGTCACAATCACTCAACATACGGTCAGCGAATACAATCACAGTCACTGATCATACGGCCAGCGAATACAGTCACAGTCACTCATCATACGGCCAGCGAATACAAACACAGTCACTCATCATACGGCCAGCGAATAGAATCACAGTCACTCATCAGATGGCCAGTGAATACAATGAATCACATGAATATGTGAACAGTCAAGTTCATACTGCGTTACTGGAGAAATGGGGCTTATGGAATACGTGAACAGTCTAGCTCATACTGTGTTACTGGAGAAATTCGGCATATGGAATATGTTAACAGTCTAGTTCATACTGTGTTACTGGAGAAATGTGGCTGATTGAATACGTGAACAGTCTAGCTCATACTGTGTTACTGGAGAAATTCGGCATATGGAATATTTTAACAGTCTAGTTCATACTGTGTTACTGGAGAAATGGGGCTCATACTGTGTTACTGGAGAAATGGGACTTATGGAATATGTGAACTGTCAAGCTCATAAAGTGTTACTGGAGAAATGGGACTTATGGAATATGTGAACTGTCTAGTTCTTACCGTGTTACTGGTGAAATGGGACTTATGGAATATGTGAACTGTCTAGTTCATGCTCCGTTACTGGAGAAATGGGACTTATGGAATATGTGAACAGTCAAGCTCATACTGTGTTACTGGAGAAATGGGACTTATGGAATATGTTAATAGTCTAGTTCATACTGTGTTACTGGAGAAATGTGGCTGATTGAATACGTGAACAGTCTAGCTCATACTGTGTTACTGGAGAAATTCGGCATATGGAATAATTTAACAGTCTAGTTCATACTGTGTTACTGGAGAAATGGGGCTCATACTGTGTTACTGGAGAAATGGGACTTATAGAATATGTGAACTGTCAAGCTCATACTGTGTTACTGGAGAAATGGGACTTATGGAATATGTGAACTGTCTAGTTCTTACCGTGTTACTGGTGAAATGGGACTTGTGGAATATGTGAACTGTCTAGTTCATGCTCCGTTACTGGAGAAATGGGACATATGGAATATGTGAACAGTCAAGCTCATACTGTGTTACTGGAGAAATGGGACTTATGGAATATGTGAACATTGCAGAAATGGGATTTATGGAATATGTGAACTGTTTAGTTCATACTATGTACTGGAGAAATGGGACTTATGGAATATGTGAACTGTCTAGTTCTTACCGTGTTACTGGTGAAATGGGACTTATGGAATATGTGAACTGTCTAGTTCATGCTCCGTTACTGGAGAAATGGGACTTATGGAATATGTGAACAGTCAAGCTCATACTTTGTTACTGGAGAAATGGGACTTATGGAATATATGAACTGTCAATCTCATACTGCATTACTGGAGAAATGGGACTTATGGAATATGTGAACAATCTAGCTCATGCTGCGTTACTGGAGAAATGGGACTTATGGAGTATGTGAACAGTCAAGCTCATACTGTTTTACTGGAAAAATGGGACTTATGGAATATATGAACAGTCTACTTCTTACCGTGTTACTGGAGAAATGGGGCTTATGGAATATGTGAACAGTCAAGCTCATACTGTGTTACTGGAGAAATGGGACTTATGGAATATGTGAACAATCTAGTTCTTACCGTGTTACTGGAGAAATGGGGCTTATGGAATATGTGAACAGTCTAGTTCTTACCGTGTTACTGGAGAAATGGGGCATATGGAATATGTGAACAGTCTAGTTCTTACCGTGTTAATGGATAAATGGGGCTTATGGAATATGTGAACAGTCTAGTTCTTGCCGTGTTACTGGAGAAATGGGACTTATGGTATATGTGAACTGTCTAGTTCATGCTGTGTTACTGCAGAAATGGGACTTATGGAATATGTGAACTGTCTAGTTCATGCTGTGTTACTGCAGAAATGGGACTTATGGAATATGTGAACAGTCAAGCTCATACTGCGTTACTGGAGAAATGGGGCTTACGGAATATGTGAACAGTCAAGCTCAAACGGTGTTACTGGATAAATGGGACTTATGGAATATGTGAACTGTCTAGTTCATGCTGTGTTACTGCAGAAATGGGACTTATGGAATATGTGAACTGTCTAGTTCATGCTGTGTTACTGCAGAAATGGGGCTTATGGAATATGTGAACAGTCTAGTTCTTACCGTGTTACTGGAGAAATGGGACTTATGGAATATGTGAACTGTCTAGTTCATGCTGTGTTACTGCAGAAATGAGACTTATGGAATATATGAACTGTCTAGTTCATGCTGTGTTACTGCAGAAATAGGGCTTATGGAATATGTGAACAATCTAGTTCTTACCGTGTTACTGGAGAAATGGGACTTATGTAATATGTGAACTGTCTAGTTCATGCTGTGTTACTGCAGAAATGGGACTTATGGAATATGTGAACTGTCTAGTTCATGCTGTGTTACTGCAGAAATGGGGCTTATGGAATATGTGAACAGTCTAGTTCTTACCGTGTTACTGGAGAAATGGGACTGATGGAATATGTGAACAGTCAAGCTCATACTGCGTTACTGGAGTAATGGGACTTATGGAATATGTGAACAGTCTAGTTCTTACCATGTTACTGGAGAAATGGGACTTATGGAATATGTGAACAGTCAAGCTCATACTGCGTTACTGGAGAAATGGGACTTATGGAATATGTGAACTGTCTAGCTCATACTGTGTTACTGGAGAAATGGGACTTATGGAATATGTGAACCGTCAAGCTCATACTGCGTTACTGGAGAAATGGGACTTATGGAATATGTGAACTGTCTAGCTCATACTGTGTTACTGGAGAAATGGGACTTATGGAATATGTGAACAGTCTAGCTCATACTGTGTTACTGCAGAAATAGGACTTATGGAATATGTGAACTGTCTAGTTCTTGATGTGTTACTGGAAAAATGGGACATATGGAATATGTAAACTGTCTAGTTTATGCTGTGTTACTGCAGAAATGGGACTTATGGAATATGTGAACTGTCTAGTTTATACCGTGTTACTGGCGAAATGGGACTTCTGGATTATGTGAACAGTCTAGTTCATACTGTGTTACTGGAGAAATGGGACTTATTAACTATGGGAACAGTCTAGCTCATACTGGGTTACTGGAGAAATGGGACTTATGGAATATGTGAACAGTCTAGTTCTTACCGTGTTACTGGATAAATGGGACTTATGGAATATGTGAATAGTCTAGTTCTTACCGTGTTACTGGAGAAATGGGACTTATGGAATATGTGAACTGTCTAGTTCATGCTGTGTTACTGCAGAAATGGGACTTATGGAATATGTGAACTGTCTAGTTCATGCTGTGTTACTGCAGAAATGGGGCTTATGGAATATGTGAACAGTCTAGTTCTTACCGTGTTACTGGAGAAATGAGACTTATGGAATATGTGAACAGTCAAGCTCATATTGCGTTACTGGAGTAATGGGACTTATGGAATATGTGAACAGTCTAGTTCTTACCATGTTACTGGAGAAATGGGACTTATGGAATATGTGAACAGTCAAGCTCATACTGCGTTACTGGAGTAATGGGACTTATGGAATATGTGAACAGTCTAGTTCTTACCATGTTATTGGAGAAATGGGACTTATGGAATATGTGAACAGTCAAGCTCATACTGCGTTACTGGAGAAATGGGACTTATGGAATATGTGAACTGTCTAGCTCATACTGTGTTACTGGAGAAATGGGACTTATGGAATATGTGAACAGTCAAGCTCATACTGCGTTACTGGAGAAATGGGACTTATGGAATATGTGAACTGTTTAGCTGATACTGTGTTACTGGAGAAATGGGACTTATGGAATATGTGAACAGTCTAGCTCATACTGTGTTACTGCAGAAATAGGACTTATGGAATATGTGAACTGTCTAGTTCTTGATGTGTTACTGGAAAAATGGGACATATGGAATATGTAAACTGTCTAGTTCATGCTGTGTTACTGCAGAAATGGGACTTATGGAATATGTGAACTGTCTAGTTTATACCGTGTTACTGGCGAAATGGGACTTCTGGATTATGTGAACAGTCTAGTTCATACTGTGTTACTGGAGAAATGGGACTTATTAACTATGGGAACAGTCTAGCTCATACTGGGTTACTGGAGAAATGGTACTTATGGAATATGTGAACAGTCTAGTTCTTACCGTGTTACTGGATAAATGGGACTTATGGAATATGTGAATAGTCTAGTTCTTACCGTGTTACTGGTGAAATTGGGCTTATGGAATATGTGAACAGTCAAGTTCATACTGGGTTACTGGGGAAATGGGGCTTATTGAATATGTTAACAGTCTAGTTCATACCGTGTTACTGGAGAAATGGGACTTATGGAATATGTGATCAGTCTAGTTCATACTGTGTTACTGAAGAAATTGGACTTATGGAATATGTGAACAGTCAAGCTCATACTGGGTTACTGGAGAAATGGGGCTTATTGAATATGTTAACAGTCTAGTTCATACCGTGTTACTGGAGAAATGGGGCTTATTGAATATGTGAACAGTCAAGCTCATACTGGGTTACTGGAGAAATGGGGCTTATGGAATATGTGAACAGTCTAGTTCTTATTGTGTTACTGCAGAAATGGGACTTATGGATTATGTTAACTGTCTAGTTCATGATGTGTTACTGGAGAAATGGGACTTATGGATTATGTGAACAGTCTAGTTCATGATACATGTACACTTGGAATGTGTATCCACTACAATGAGCTTTGTCATACCACAGATAAGTTGCTCGGCTTTTGATTGGCTAGCTTGCCTGGTCATATATATTATATGACCTGCCAAGGCCGTCGGACATAGAGGAATTGCGATTCCCCTCCGGCGCCTCGCGTCCAATGAAGACACATTTTGCAAGCGTCTAGCGATTGCGAATTGTATTCCTCACTAAACACAATAAAACCCCGAATTTATCAATAAAAGTAACAAATTGTGCACTGAAAACCAGTCTTTATTGTTTATTTTTCCATAAATATTCTTCGCTCATCAAAATATGAGCGAAAAATGCCACAAACTGTCCCGTTTAGTGTCTTCAAATCTCAACACACTTGGCTTCGTGACACGGCTATATCTAGGTCACAAACTATGGGTTCCACGCACGAAACGCGAAATGTTTGGGAACCAGTCGCATTATTCTGGAGGCGCCAAAGGAAGAGCAGATCGATAGAGCAGTGGAATATAAATTAAATTACACGATATAAAAAACTGTCATAAAGTCGTTTTCGATGGACTTCTTACTCCATATTTAGTTTGTTTTCATTTAATAAAAAAACAAAATGTTCATTTACGCCTTTATATTAAGACTGACGGTAGAAATTCGAATCTCGGATTATTTTTCTTCCTGAAAAAACGCAAAGATCAAAAGAAGAGATATGTTTATACTACGGGGCGCCATGCAGGACAGGTTAATTATGTGTACAAAACCAATTTTGTCCGGACAAAATTGAGTTTTGTTACACTAAAAATCACAAAATCCAATTATGTAAAATTCTGATACAAAAACCAATTTTGTCCAGACAAAATTGAGTTTTGTAACACTAAAAATCACAAAATCCAATTATGTAAAATTCTGATATACAAAATTCATTTTTGTTATAAAGAATTCAATTTTGTAAGACAGAATTGAGTTTTGCGAACAAAATTCAGTTTTGTGGGACAGAATTCAGTTTTGTCCACAAAAGTCAGTTTTGTCCACAAACATTAGTTTGCGTAGGATAGTCTATGTCATCTCTACGTTGATTGGTTGAGATCGGTCTTAGTCCATTTTACTAGATGGTGGAGTTCACTTGCAGGTTTAAATATTTCAATGCGAAAATATAACCCAATATATCAATATTATACTTCTTTATGGACAGTTATTTTAGGTTATTATGATTACAAATGAGTGGTCACACCATATAAGCATACATACTTTGAAGGAGAAATAAGAAAAATATTCAGAATTTTCCCTCAATGTAAACAGGGTCAAACATAAAGTAGCCGGGACATAGCTAGACCTGAGAGCATGCCCATATATAGAGAATACCAGGCTAGTGTATTTTGATATCAAGTTTATCAGGCAAGGCTAGGAAACGCGTAGGAATTCCGAGGCTTGCCGAGGAATTCATACCGTTTCCGAGCCGAGCCTGATAAACTTGATATTAAAATACACTAGCCTGGTATTCTATTTATCAGGTAACGTGTTATGCTCGAAAATGACATTAGATGACGTCGTATTCTAACAGTAGATCTAACCTTGTGAAACAAATGGTATTGGATCTGTGTCTACTAGTTGCGAAGTTGCGAAGTTGCAACTATGTGTCTACATGTATTATTTACAGTATACTGTTACACCATCTTAGTATCCATGGTATCTACACAAATACTACAAATGGTTTCCTCAAATGGCCCAATACACACATTCTGTTTATAAACACAGACAGCAGTCAGAACACAGGTCACAGCGCGTGCATTATTGATTTAACTGGGGCAGATGTACCTTGCGATACACAATAAATGAGGTCTGTACTCGCGGGAGATCTACATGTACATGAATTATGTGTACAATTATAACGCAAATGAGTTTAAATACGAATGGGTTTGTCAACGTTTGACTGTTTGGAGATAGTTGAAGCAAAATGGCAGAATGAGAAATGAATCATCGGCAGAATGAGATATGAATCATCGACGTTGAATGTGTAGATCGGCGACCGTGACCCATTTCTCCAGTGCAGTTTCTGACCAATGGTAGTCCTTCTTACATGCGTGTGCAGAATTGAATTTTGTGACACAGAATTGAATTTTGTTACACAGAATTGACAGAATTGAATTTTGTGACACAGAATTGAATTTTGTGACACAGAATCGAATTTTGTGGCACAAAAGTGAATTTTGTGACACAGAATCGAGTTTTGTGGCACAATTTTGTGGCACAAAATTGAGCCATGTCCCACTTGGCGCCCCGTATATACGGCCAAATAAAGAATCTGCGATATGACAAATACGTTATTGTGATTCTACACAGGCTATATGGTGTAATATTGCCCGTCTGAAGGTATGTTCACCCTCGGCTATCGCCTCGCGTCAACATACCTCCAGACGAGCAAACACAGGCTATATGGTGTAATATTGTCCGTCTGAAGGTATGTTCACCCTCGGCTATCGCCTCGGGTCAACATACCTCCAGACGGGCAATATTACACCATATAGCCTGTGTAGAATCACAATAACTTATAATACAGTGCACTGTACAGCACGACCTCGTACACGAATGTAAGTGTCAAAGTGCACGAACGTGCAGGATATTGCGCAATTTGTCGTTCATGTCTGGTGCATGTTACGTGCACTAAGTGCTACCGTTAGCTCAAACCCCCCTAGTATGTGTGACCAGTTTAGCTCGTGGTCTGTGACGAGAGAATTGGGGCTTATAGTATTTGTGATCAGTCTAGCTCCTGATGTGCGGCTGAAAAAAAATGAGATTATGACATTTGTGACTTGCGTAGCTCCTGGTCTAGTATCACAGGAAAATGGTGCTTGTGGCATTTGCAAGGTGCATGATCACGTGGTTATAACAACAACAACAGCAGTGGCTGAACGTGTTGAAATCTTGCCCACTCCAAAGTAAGTATTATTTGATATTTTCCTTAATATGCAACGGATGTTGATGAAATATGGCGCAGCAAACGCAGTCTTCATGAGCTGCATTTGGTCGTCCCGGGAGTTCGGCACATACTCATGTCGTTTTTGCGAAGAACCGATTTCCGTGTCGGTAGACACGGAAATCGATTCTTCGCAAAAACGACAGAATGTTGGGCCAGATTACAGAAACCACCAAATGCAGCTTAACAAGACGCGTTTGATGCGCCATATTTTATAAAAATCCGTTACGTAATAAGGACAATATAAAAGAATACGTACTTTGAATCGGATAGATTCTGGAAGTGTCAGTACTTGTTGTTATTGTTAGTACCACGTGATTTGTACACCTAGATTTGTGACCTCCTGATATGTGGAGGAAAAATGTAAATGCTTTGATTTAACGACAGCACTGGTTCGATAACCTTGCATGTCGGGACAGACTATTTAAGTCCTCATCCGATAGGACCAGGCTATCACGTATGGGGTGCCGTTTTGGACTTTAATAGCACTTCGTGATATCATCACTTCAAATATATGATATCACCTATTTCATGTATTTGAAGTGATGATATCACCTATTCGAATGGATGATATCATCACTTCAAACCAAATAGGTGATATCACCCATTAAAATAGGTGATATCATCCATTCGAATAGGTGATATCATGTATTTGAAGTGATGATATCATCAATTCGAATGCATGATATCACTTCAAATCAAATAGGTGATATCATCCATTCGAATAGGTGATATCATCCATTTGAATAGGTGATATCATCCATTTGAAGTGATGATATCACAAAGTGCTATTAAAGTCCAAAACGGCGCCCCATATCGGCCAGTGTCGGGATTGGAACTCAGGACCTTTCGATCCGTAGTCCGATGTTCAACCACTGAGCTATTGCGGCTGACATATGTTGAGGAATTAGGCTCGTCGTATGTATAACCCGTCGAGCTCCTGCATATGCAGCCTATGCTCAATAAATGTAAATCCAATACTTGATTACAAGAAAACATTGCTAATGTGAATTTACAGACTATCATAATGTTGCATTGACGAACATTTTAGTCGTACGAAGTTTAATGAAACGGCCCCCTGATATCTAGCTCATTCCGCAGCCTGGCAAACATATATATTATATATAGTGCTTGTTAGCAGCATGGCATATGTTTCACCAATTGGCAATTCAGACAATTGAATGACAAACAGTGCAGTTCCTGATCAGTTGCCTCTGATCCTGTGTTCCAGTTAGTCAGCTATACTCTCACAATAATATTTGCGTGGTTATAAGGTTTGATCATGTCCAGCCGTGTGGAAACGTTTGCTGTGGCCCGAGGGAATTGTTTGAACCCAAGGCCGCAGGCCGCGTGTTCAAACAGTTCCCAAGGGCCACAGCAAACGTTTGCACACGGCTGGACATGATCAAACGTTATTGTTACATTTCCAACAAAAAACCGATGTAATTTGAGCATTATATTCAGTATTTTCAGTACTTTTATAAATTGTCCCATTCACGTAGATAATTTTCGGTATTCATATTCCGGGGCCGCGTCATGAGAGTCATGAAGTAGTGACGTCATGAAGGCACTTCCGCGTAGTGACGTCATGAAGGCACTTCCATTACGCGCGGCCCCGGAATGAGCGTTGCCTAAAGCCATGTGCAAACAGCACGCGCTATATGTTTGCACATGTGCAAACAACGGAAACCATGTAAAAATATATAATAAAACAAATATGGGTTGTCTACGGTGGCACAGAGGTGACATTTGCAACATTTATTTTATCTCGTGGCCACGACTTAGTAAGTCGTGGCCACGAGTTAGTAAGTCGTGGCCACGAGTTAGTAAGTCGTGGCCACGAGATAGCTAAGTCGTGGCCACGAGTTAGTAAGTCGTGGCCACGAGTTAGTAAGTCGTGGCCACGAGATAGTAAGTCGTGGCCACGAGATAGCTAAGTCGTGGCCACGAGATAGTAAGTCGTGGCCACGAGTTAGTAAGTCGTGGCCACGAGTTAGTAAGTCGTGGCCACGAGTTAGTAAGTCGTGGCCACGACATAGCTAAGTCGTGGCCACGAGATACTAAGTCGTGGCCACGAGTTACTAAGTCGTGGCCACGAGTTACTAAGTCGTGGCCACGAGTTACTAAGTCGTGGCCACGCGTTAGTAAGTCGTGGCCACGACTAGCTAAGTCGTGGCCACGAGATACTAAGTCGTGGCCACGAGTTACTAAGTCGTGGCCACGAGTTACTAAGTCGTGGCCACGACTTACTAAGTCGTGGCCACGAGATAAAATAAATGTTGCAAATGTCACCTCTGTGCCACCGTATCTGTGCCACCGTAGAAAGGCCTTCCTGGAAGTAATCTGATATGAGACTATCCCTCTCTTCGTCCATGTTGTTGTAGTATCAGGGGCGCTAACTGTGTTAAAGCAGCGGATTCTGATTTGCAACTACAAATGGTGTACATAAAAGAAGGGGAACAACTCTATAATTGATTCTTCGTTATAGTATCCGTTTTGATTGGTTAAGCTAAGTCGTGGCCACGACTTAGCTTAACCAATCAAAACGAGATACTAAGTCGTGGCCACGAGTTACTAAGTCGTGGCCACGAGTTACTAAGTCGTGGCCACGACTTACTAAGTCGTGGCCACGAGATAAAATAAATGTTGCAAATGTCACCTCTGTGCCACCGTAGTTGTCGCCTCGGTCAATGTTGTTTTTTCTGGTGCATATCTACGGAGCCCCGCAGCGGACGTAGAATTCTTATTATTTTTTTATTAATTCGTTCCCACGAAATAGCAATTCGTTCCCATGAATTAACAATTCGTTCACTCAATTTAACAATTCGTTCCTACGAATTAACAACGAATTGTAATTTCGCGAGAACGAATTGTTAATTCGAGGGAACGAATTGTTATATCGTGGGAACAAATTCGTTAATTCGAGAGAACGGATTGTTCAATTGAGGGAACGAATTATTATTTCGTGGGAACGAATTAATAAAAAATAATCCATGTCCGCTGCGGGGCTCCGTACATTATCACATAATATACACCAGCTAAAGAAATCCATATTTGTATCATATTGACGTCCACAATGTTCATATTGCTCAGTGCCGGACCTACGTTTCACTGAATCACAAGATGGTAGAACAGTTACAAGGTGCATGATCACGTGGTTACAGCAACAACAACGTCGCCCACTCCAAAGTAAAGTATTATTTGATAGTTTCCTTAATATGCAACGGATTTTGATGAAATATGGCGCAGCAAACGCGTCTTAATGAGCTGCATTTGGTGATCTATTGGGTTTGGCACAGACGTATGCCATTTTTGCGAAGAATCGATTTCCGTGTCGGAGACACGGACATCGATTCTTCGCAAAGTCATTTTTGCGAAGAATCGATTTCCGTGTCGGAGACACGGACATCGATTCTTCGCAAAAACGACAGAAGTTTGGGCGAAAATAAAGAGACCACCACATGCAGCTTAAAAAGACGCGTTTGATGCGCCATATTTCATCAAAATCCGTTACGTAATATATAAGGACACTATAAAAGAATACGTACTTTGAATCGGATGGATTCTGGAAGTTTCAATACTTGTTGTTGTTGTTAGTACCACGTGATCATACACCTGGAGTTATTCAGATCCGCGGTTATCATCTGTTTATAGGGGCATTGGGCATTGGCTGCGCTAATCTTGCCAATATGTTTATTTCAAAATACTTGACTATTGTGCTTCAATGAGCTTGATTGTCATCAAACTGCTTGTTTGCGAGTTGAGATTGACAATAGACAATGATAGATGTTCAGAAATGATGAAATAACGCAGACAGGTGTAGGGGCATTGTTCGGATATGAGGACAATGCCGTGTTCGTAAGCAGGTAAGTCGGCCACATACGTGATTGCTTCAAGGACCAACGTACGTTATCTACAGACAGCCACGTGCAATCGGATCCAGAAATTCACATGGCGCGATTCAATGTAAAGGTACATGCCCACCCAGTAGGTTATAATATAGGGAGACAAATAGTTTTGTGTATTATGTAGATATGAAATTTTCTGGCAACATTATCATTAGTTCACCATTACCCCACGTAGTGATTGGCATTATTATACATTTTATATCAGACGTAAATTTCCACACTGTTATCAGGGGCGATAACCGTATTTCCTTAAAATGCTAATTTGTTGGTGTGCAATGATCATACTTCATAATCTGTCGAAAACAATATTTGTTCAGGTGACGTATTTAATTAGTATAAATAATTAAAACATATTATATCATGCCTCATTTGCATATGAAATTATCCTGATACCACCGCGAGTTACTATCAGTAAAATAAATATTACCAAATTATTATATCTGTATAGCGGGCACTTGTAATGTTTAGAACTGGTGGAATAGTGACACAATTATACACTTATTTAATTCCTATACATATCATGTTGTACCTACTGAGTGGGTGTGTACCTTTAATGGGTCAGTGAACGAAGGGGGACAACTCCGCGGTGAATTTGCCCCACCCCGCCCCTCCCCCACCGCCTTCTTCAACGGACCCTTTCAATTTACTTCTTTATGTCAGCGTATCGATCAGAGACGCCGGAGACACAAGAACAGTACAGTGGAAACTCTCTAAACCGGACAAGTAGAAATATAATGCGATCATAATTTTGATGTGTTTCTTGGTCATTTATCGCAGGTGATAAGCCTGTTCGTGATCGCATAGCACTCGACTATGGAGTAATCAAATGTCTGATTTACAGGGTGTCCGGTTAAGCGAGGATTCACTGTACTACAGTGTCATTTGTTTCCTGATTTAGTTTAAACCTGCACGCACAATGCCATGTTGTAATATCGGGATATCGCGGGGCTGTTTCACTAATATTCGTACGACTAAAATGTTCGTAAGTGCAAAATTATGTAAATTTCACATTAACAATGTTTTCTTGCAAACAATTATTGAATTTACATTTATTTAGCATAGGCTGCATATGCAGCCTATGCTCAATAAGTGTAAATCCATCAACCAAATTCCAGACGATCATAAATTTGCACTTACGAACATTTTAGTCATACGAAGTTTAGTGACACCGCCCCCAGCTCCGTCTATGTACACGTCTGGCTAATCGTCAATCGGGACTTTACTGATACAGCCTAGTGTCCACGATTGATTGATTGATTGTTTGTTTTTACATCCAACAGCAAGGTCATATGTAGCTTGTTTTCGCGCAATACCGTGTCATTTTATGTCGTTGCTTACGGAAACTCTACACCATAACAGGCGGTACAAACCATAACGAGAAAATCAGAAAATGCCATAAAAAGCATGTCATATCCTGCATGTAGAGAGCTGACACTTTCCACGGATCATTTAGACTGTATTTACTCGATATAGCCACCGAAAAGGGACAATAACACGTGTGTGTTAGCCAGAAATGGGCATTTTCATCACGCTCCCTCGATTCAAAATTCACGTACAAAAAGGTGTCATCTTTGCAAGCGAATTATTCAGAAAATACGTTGTCATTAGCACTACATGTAGACACTTCAAACATATTATTACATGTATGATATCTCTGATAATGTCACATCACGTATGCAAATTTGACTATAGTATGATATCAATCTCATATCACTTACACACGTCGATTTGAAAATGAATTATTTAAAATATTATGATTATTTCATGGCGTCTTCATAGTTGGGTTTGACTACCGATAGAGAGCAAATGTATATATAATATATCATTTCAATGTGGTGCCTCCTGCGATAACCCCACTGATGATTTGTTCAAAACTCGTTGATAACCGTGTTATTTTAGCAACTGTTATTTCTGCCAATGATGATATTATTTTACTGATCATTGGTGGTAACTGAGCCTATTAACCTACACTTGGTGCACCAGACCCAGCACAGTTAGAAGTCATTTAAAATATGCTAAATTGTATTTATGGTCACCTAATAATATAATATAATATAAATATGTACTCAATTTGAATGGTAGCAAAATACAGGCAACACAATTGTATTGCAAATGACAAGATGAATGGTAATGAAACCGGTATTGCATATATGCAGTTACAGATGTAAGTGTACTTGATAATGCTGCAGATAACTAACTCATGTTTCAAGCATTAATAGCAATGCTTGTTTTTATCACGCTGTGCTGATTTGCCGTTTTAGCTACATTGTAGTAAAGTCAATGTTTTATATACTGTATAATAGGTGTAGGTTATTTTGCGATATTTCCCGCAATTTGGTGGCCATCTTGAATATCATTTTACATCCTATAATAAATAAAATATGCATTAAATGTATTGCGTAGTTCAAATGTTTCCTTATAACCCAAATAACAAATTCAAAAAATAGTAATTAGGGTAATAAATGTTTTATATTGTATATACAGATATATGTCATCTTATCATATGTCTCACAAGTTGGTGGCCAACTTTAATATCATTGTACATACTATAATAAATAAAATATGTATTAAATGTATTGCATAGTTGTAATGTCTTCTAATAACCCAAATAATAAATTTGAAAATAGTTATTTCAAATACTCAATATACTTGCTCAGTTTCGAGAGTTAAAGATGTTGCTGGCCATCTTATACACCATTTTGATAGTATTACTTGTCACAATTTTGATTAAAATGATCCATATTTATATTCAGTCTGTGTTGGTACATTTTCTTCTGGTTCGTTTAGCGGATGTTGCACTAGGTAAAGTTGTGTGTTTTTTTGCCGCATTTTGGACGCCATCTTGAGTCCTGCATTAACCCTTAGACCGCTATCTTATTGTTTTTGTCGTCTGCTGTTTATTTTCTATTTTCCATTTGTATCATCAAAACATGCTTTGACAGCACTTTATACTAATTTACAACATGCTTTGACAGCACTTTAGAATCATTTCCAATGGAAATGATTCTAAAGTGCTGTCAAACCATGTTGTTATTGAGAAATAAGGCAAAATATAAAAGCAACAGTAGACGACAATTGTTGTGAGTAGCGGTCTAAGGGTTAAGCTCCAGTGGGAGTCATGGGGAGGTTTGATACGTTATTACTATGGTATTCTAACCGATCTGAACCCTAATTGATGCTCTTCGCATAGAAGGCATCGTGGGACGGTTGTATTGCGCGTACCTTAACGTTCGGAAGTTAGTTAATAGGTTGGATTCGCTTTCAGTGAACAAGCATTAGTCAGGCGGGGTGAAGTATGGGGGTAACATAACTTGTATTGCACCGCTAGTAACTTTTTCGGTACTGTACATGTGTTCATTTTTCTAAGCCCATGTTTAGGTGACTCCCATGTTCATATGGGTTCAGAATACTGTGCATTAACACATTTAATTCGAGCGCAGCGAAGAACTATACAACCTTACAGTTGTTATGCAAATGAGCTACTGTCGGTCGCAGCCCATATTTTGCGGGCTGAACTTTTTAAAAACGGGTCTTACACCATAAAAACAGTTCTAGCAACTTAGCTTTAACGCCTTTTCAGGGTGATAAAATGTTGTTTTTTTGTTGCTTAATTTCTGTTATTTACAAATGTTTTCATAGTCTAAGGGTGCGACGATTAACCGCCATACTCGATTATTCGCGATTCGGAACTCCATAGTTCGGTGCACGAATACAATCTTGCGGTTTTCCAAACATCTATTGTTAAGTCTTTGATGTTGTTGTTGCTTCTGTGTAATTCCCGGGCTTATTTTTCGAGAAGCGCTTTCAACTGTAGATTAATTATTAGTCGATGTGTCATCTACAAACACATACTGCGAAGAATACTGCGAATATCTGAGACCCAGTTCCTTTAAATGCCGTAAGACCCCATATTTCAACGGACGGTCTCATATGTACAAGGGTCGTTTTGTCATTCGGCAACCCAACAGACTGGAGACACTACTGTCTGTTCCACGTCTTCCTGCCGACGAACTTCTGGCTATTAAACGCATTAAATCTAAAAAATATTTAAAAGTAGGTACTTTTTCATCAATAACAAAAGTCACCATCCCCAAAGAAAATTATTTGATGAAATTCCATCAAATATTGATTTTATTGCGAAAAAAAGATTTTGCTATGGGAATTTAACATGGGCCTGATGGGGAGTCAATTTCCAATTGCTTTTCGTTTTTTGATCCTGAAGGATCAAAAAACGAAAAAAAATGGAAATTGACTCCGAAACCTGGCGAGATAGCTTGAAAATGATGTAACTAAGAAAACAAGAGTTAGATTTTGAAAATCGGTCCATATCTAAAAAAAAAAGCTATTTTTAGCCCCATGTTAAATTCCCATAGGAAAATCGTTTTTTTCGCAATAAAATCAATATTTCATGGAATTTCATCAAAATATTTGTTTGGGGAGGGTGACTTTTTTTTATTTATAAAAAAGTACTTACTTTTAAATATTTTTTAGATTGAATGTGTTTAATAGCCAAAGGTTCGTCGGCAGCAAAACGTGGAACAGACAGTAGGCTCATCGTAGTTGCGACCAGTGTAGGCCAGGATCAGCCTGCGCATCCGCGCAGTCTGATCAGGGTCTGCACTGTTCGCAATGCAGACAATAAACCACATAGTATGCGTCTCAGTAGACATTATAATTCCTTAGTAAAGGTGCATGCCCACTTAGTAGGCATAAACTATTCTTTATAGGAATTAAATAAGTGTATAATTGTATCACTATTCCATCAGTTCTAAAGATTACGAATGGTCACTATACAGGTACATGTATAATCATTTAAGTAATATTTATTTTACTGATAGTGTATCGGGCTATTTTCATATGCAAATGAGGCATGGTAGTTTTTAATTATTTATACTAATTAAATGCGTCACCTGAACAAAATAATATTTTCGACAGATTATAAAGTATGATAATTGCACATCAACAAATAAAATAAATACAGAGTATAAATATTAATGTCCGTTAACATTTTAAGGAAACACGGCTATCACCCCTGATATATCAGTGTGGAAAGTTACGTCTGATATAATATGTATAGAAATGTCAATCAATACGTGGGATAATGGTGAATGAATGTTTGTTTTGCCAGAAAATGCCTCATATGATGTCTCTGATATAAAGAACATTTTGTGCTTACTGGGTGGGCATGTACCTTTAAGTCCAAAAGTGTGCTAGCAGATCAAAAGCGAGACAACCCGCAAATGCCATGTACTAAGCCAAAGTTCGCCAATCGCATTCACATGATGTGACTATGAATGGAGACATGAGGCTTATGGGTTTTGCGATCAGTGTAGATCCAGCTCAGCATGATTGGGTCTTCACTGTTCGCCATTCCATCAATGAAACACCTGTTATATATTATGTTTCTAATAAGCAATATAGATCGCTATCAGGTTACAGTAGCGTATTATTTCATCGGGAACTACACTGGTCAGAAATCTCATATGCCCCATTTCTCAAGTCACACCCACAGATAGTTATACGGGGCTGTCGCAGATGTCCTAGATTCGTTACTGGTAGTCACGCGGAGCGCTATTTCAGACATGTGGACCTCACTGTGTGCAGCTGTGGCAGTCTCTGTCGTTCTGTTGGGTAACTATTATTCCATCTATATACAACCTGCACTCCATCTATATTAAAGCTGGGTTCCCACATCCCACGTTGCAATATAGCATGCTCCAGATAAGGAATTAGTAATTGAGTATTGTCACTCCATCATTTTTGAAGCAATTGGGTATTTCAAAATTTTAATTGGGTGAAATAAAATCACACAACTGTGTGCACATCAACAGACAGCAAATATTGAATGATTTGCTTTGAAATGAAAATATATCTTGGTATTTCATTAGAATTGTCTCCAAGGACAAAATTGAGAAAAAAATAGAAAAATATGCTATATATGTGTGTTCTGTTTATTGTTTTCTTCAGCATGATAAAGGTACCACAACATTTTTATTGCTTTTTGATACTCGCTACTTCTGATTTCAATTGGGTTTTTGCCATTTTTAATTGGGTATTTAAGCAAATACGCATCTTATCTGGAGGTCTGATATAGGGAGACATATTTTGTCCAGTATTTAGATATGACATGTATTTCGGGCTAAGTAATTCGTTTACCATTACCGGACGTGTTAATATTGGCATTATTATACATTCTAATGCACTCTATAAATATCACGCAATCGTGGCTGATGGTCATACATTACAGGTATATTATTGTTGATGAACGGTCGCAACTTATTTCAATATGTATTCCTACGCCAGTAATAAAGGAGTGCATTAGAAATAGGTTAACAGCATTGTATTTTTAGCTCACCTGAGCGAAGCTCATGTGAGCTATTGTTACCACAATGTGTCCGTCGTCGTCCGGCGTCCGTCGTCGTCCGGCGTCCGTCGTCAGTTGTCCGTGAACATTTTCAAATGTCTTCTCCTCGGTAACCATTGGGCCTATAGTCACCAAACTTCATGGTCATGGTCCTTAGGTAGGGGGATTACAAAATTGTTAAAATGACGTCATCACGTAATCCAAGATGGCCGCCGTCTAAAAATAGCACAAATTCTTCAAAAATCTTCTTCTCAAGAACCGCCTACCGGATTTCGACAAAACTTGGTAGGAATGATCGATTTACAATGCTCTTTCAAAGTTGTTAAAATGGTGACCCCGGAGTCAAAAATGGGCGTAGCCCGTGGGGTCAAATTTTATTTTTGACTGAATATGGGCATGTCATATATCAAATCGAAGGTATCAATGAGGCGATCACTCTGGTGCAATTTTTGTCGGAATCGGATGGTTATGTCATCCAAGATGGCCACCGAAAGGTCAAAAGGTCGTTCTTTTATTAGAGATTTCAAAATTCTTCTTCACATGAACCGCTTGGCCCATGGTAGCCAAACTTAAAAGTTATGGTCCATGGGTGAAGCCTTTTCAAATATGTTAAAATGGAGGTCATCGCTAATCCAAGATGGCCGCCGTCTAAGAATAGCATAAATTCTTAAAAAATCTTCTTCTCATTAACCGCCAGCCGGATTTCGACGAAACTTGGTAGGAATGATCGATGTATAGTGCTCTTTCAAAGTTGTTAAAATGGTGACCCTGGGGTCAAAAATGGGCGTGGCCCGTGGGGTCAAATTTTATTTTTGCCCGAATATGGTCATGTCTATATCAAATCGAATGAATCAAAGAGGCGATCGCTCTGGTGCATTTTTTGTCGAAATTGGATGGTCATGTCATCCAAGATGGCCGCCGAAAGGTCAAAAGGTCGTTCTTTTATTAGAGATTTCAAAATTCTTCTTCACACGAACCGCTTGGCCCATGGTGGCCAAACTTCACAGTTATGGTCCATCGGTGAAGCCTTTTCAGTTTTGTTAAAACGGAGGTCGTCGCTAATCCAAGATGGCCGCCGTCTAAAAATAGCACAAATTCTTAAAAAATCTTCTTCTCATGAACCGCCAGCCGGATTTCGACGAAACTTGGTAGGAATGGTCGATGTACAATGCTCTTTCAAAGTTGTTAAAATGGTGACCCCGGGGTCAAAAATGGGCGTGGCCCGTGGGGTCAAATTTTATTTTTGACCGAATATGGTCATGTCTATATCAAATCGAAGGTATCAAAGAGGCGATCGCTCTGGTACATTATTTTATCGAAATTGGATGGTCATGTCATCCAAGAATGCCGCCGAAAGGTCAAAAGGTCGTTCTTTAAATATTAGAGATTTCAAAATTCTTCTTCACACGAACCGCTTGGCCCATGGTGGCCAAACTTCACAGTTATGGTCCATGGGTGAAACCTTTTCAGATTTGTTAAAACGGAGGTTGTCGCTAATCCAAGATGGCCGCCATCTAAAAATGCACAAATTCTTAAAAAATCTTCTTCTCATGAACTGCCAGCCGGATTTCGACGAAACTTGGTAGGAATGATCGACGTAGAATGCTCTTTCAAAGGTGTTAAAATGGTGACCCCGGGGTCAAAAAATGGGCGTGGCCCGTGGGGTCAAATTTTATTTTGGACCAAATATGCTTATGTTATATATCAAATTGAAGGTATCGATGAGGCGATTGCTCTGGTGCAATATTTGTCGGAATCGGATGATTATGTCATCCATAATGGCCTCCAAAAGGTCCATTTATTCAAGATGTTGAACGTCTTTTTCTCAGGAACCACATGGCCGATGCTGGCCAAACTTCATAGTAAGTTAAGATCCCTGGGTGAAGCATTTTCAGATTTGGTAAAATGAGTCATCGCTTAATCCCAGATGACCGCCATCTAAAAATAGCACTATTTTTTAAAACACATGAACTCAATGTCACATTCTCCTCTGGTGTTCATGGAGTCAGGTGAGCGAATTAGGGCCATCATGGCCCTCTTGTTTAAATTTGCCACGTATATCAGTTTAATGGCTAGCGAGTCGCCATTAAACAGATTTCCCGACCTATCATTTTCTGATATACGCCGCAAATTTGAAAATTACAATACAGTTAACCCTATATTTTATGTCAAACGTGAATTTGCACTTATGATATTAGATTTCCATAAAAAGTCAACGGAATCAACTATTTGTGATGTCTCTTTATTTGTTCTGTGCAATTATCATACTTTATAATCTGTGGATAAAGATATTCATTTAAGTGACGCATTTAATTGATATTAATAATTTAAAAATGCCCTGCCTCATTCGCATATATCAAAATAATCTGATACAAACGCGTGTCTCTATCAGTAAATTAAAGATTACTGACTACATCTGCATAGTGGGCACTCGTAATCTTTAAAACTGGTGGAATAGTTACACAATGATAATCTGATTAAATTCCTGTAAAGAACAGTGTGTGCCTAATCGATGGGACACCAACTTTAAGCATTGGAAAATTACACCGCCAGTAGAGAACAGCCATCATGCATGTGTGTGCGTCGACTGCGCCGAATCATGTGACAAGTCCGCACGCAGTTTGCCTTTTAGACCATTCAACATACTTTTCACATTTAAATGTTTTTGACAGTCGAACCCCTCTAAACCGGACACAAATAAAAGTGAGTTCTACTTAATTGTAATCGGGTTCATTGCCATTTATCTCCGCTGAGTATGTATGTTCGTGATCGGAAAGCACCAACGCGTATCTTGGAGTAGTTGTCTGTCCGTTTTAGAGTGGAACCTCATGGAGGGTATGCCCTTCTTTTGAAATCAGTAATCCATGAGGGCATGCCCTTCTTTTGAAATCAGTAAACTCGTATCCATTATAAATATCTATTATATCACTCAATTTATTAAATTCATAAGAAGCTTGGCAAGCCTATCAGTACACTAGCTTATTAAATATAATATTGCACCATTACTCATGTATTAAGATCCTCTATATTAACGATATTCCAATCCTTGTAGTGAGTGTGGACGGCGAAAATTGTGTAGACCACACAACGCAGTGCAACGAGACCGTGTGTGGTCAGGACTTCCACGTAGGTTGCTACTCACACACGTGCACGTGCTTCAGGAATCACACCTCTACTACTGGTAAGGTTCAGGGTCTTATATATCTGCCAATTAGGACTTAATATCTCATAATTAGGGGTTACTATCTCCTAATTAGGACTTGATATCTCCTAATTAGGAGATATACATATTTCATCAGATCCGAGCAGGAAATAGAAGTTATAACCGATTGCTCTGTAAAGAGACTAAGTATGGGACCTTGACCTCGAGATCAGCGGGGATTTGTCACAGCATAATAGTAGAGCCTTAGATGAATGCATGCATGAAATATTAAGAATTTCCTTGACCTTGGGATCAGCGGGGGCTGGATGGTCGTGGATTTGTCAGAGCATGAAAGTACATGGAGAATGCACGTAAGAGGAATGCACGAGTGAAATATTAAGAATTGTCAATGAAGGAAAGAGAACTTATAACTTATTTCTCTGATGTTAAGTTTTGTAAAGAGACTAAGTATTTGACCTTGACCTTGGGATCAGCGGGGGTTGGACGGTCGTGGAGTTGGCACATCATGGTAGTAGAGCCTTACAGGAATGCATGTGTGAAATATTAAGCATTTTATATGAAGGAATACATGTAGAAGTTATAATAACATATTTCTCTAATGTTAAGTTTAGTGACGGACGGACGGACGCACGCACGGACGGACAACCGGACTCCAGTATACACACACACAACTCATTGCGGGGGTATGATTAAAACAAATTTCCCCCAATGTTAAGTTTGCAACACTGTGGTTAGCGGGTGGTCTCAGGGTCGTGGATTTATCATGGCATGATAGAGAACTATTAGAGGAAGGGCTGTGTAAAATATCAAGAAGAGCGGTGAAAGGAAACAGAAATCATAACACATTTCTCCCAACGTTAAGTTTATTAAAGTAATAAGACTATGGTATTGACCTTGAGGTTAGCGGGAGTCCGAGCATTGTGGATTTGTCACAGCATGATAGAGAATCATTAGATAAAGGCATGTGTGAAATATAAAACGTTTGGTGAAAGTAAACAGAAACCAGATTTGTCAGTAAGTGAGGCTTACGGAATACCCCCGCGTGGCCCATGTGGCCCTAAATAGATAAGGAAATAGAAGTTATAACATATTTCTCTGATGTTAAGTTTTGTAAAGAGACAAAGTATTTGACATTGACCTTGGGATCAGCGGGGCTTGAACGGTCGTGGATTTGGCACAGCATGGTAGTACAGCCTTACAGGAATGCATGTGTGAAATATTAAGCATTTTAGATGAAGGAAACAGAAGTTATAACATTTCTCTGATATTAAATTGTGTAAAGATACTAAGTATTTGACCTTGACCTTGGGATCAGCGGGGGTTGGACGGTCGTGGATTCGGCACAGCATGGTAGTAGAGCCTTACAGGAATGCATGTGTGAAATATCAAGCTTTTTAGATGAAGGAAATAGAAGTTATAGCATATTCTCTGATGTTAAGAAATTGACCTTGGGATCAGCGGGGTTTGGACGGTCGTTGATTTGGCACAACATGGTAGTAAGCATTACAGGAATGCATGTGCGAAATATCAAGCATTTTAGATGAAGGAAATAGAAGTTATAACATATTCTCTGGTGTTAAGTTTTGTAAAGAGACCAAGTATTTGACATTGACCGTATATGTAACACCAGTTAAATACGTGCATGTACCGTGCTTAGGGTCAGCATGTGCACACGCATGCGCAGCAACTACGGTGCCCATGTACATCAAGTAAACGATTCATATATGGCTATAATTATAATCTAGCCACATTCCTTATTACGCAACCCTGTATTGGCCAATAGTGAATTAAAACAACAGTTGTCAGAAGACAACGAAGCGCGCCTGGTGGTGGTTTAGTTGAAACGAAAAAAAGTTAAAGTGAAAGGGTTTAATGTCCCACCCACAGCTAAGGTCATATAGAGACGGACCCCACAGTTTTAAAGTCTCCTCCGACATACCAGTGGATGGAAATACTATGACAGTATTGTTGATGTCCAATGCGAAAATGGAAGTCAGGAGCATGATGTACGTATTTAAGTAATCCATCAAGGGATATATAAGTTATGACAGAATTGCGACACTCCGGCGAACTTATTGATGTGAGAAAAAGTTCAAAGTTATGAAGGTCAAACGGTCAAGGTCATATTAAGGGAAGCATGGATGTGTGGCATTTGTCCACACGTATGCTGTATTGAAATATTTAAGTAACCCTTCAAGGGATATAGAAGTTAGGACAGAAATTAGAAACTCCGGCGATGTTCTTAACGTGTGAAAAAGTTCAAAGGTGTGAATGTCAAAACGTCAATGTCAAAAGGTCAAGGTATGCGGTGTTGAAATATTTAATCAATCCTTCAAGGGATATAGAAGTTATGACATAATTTTATGTGCCGGACAAATGAACACAGTCCAAACACTATATGCCTCCGGCTTTACCGAGACTGCAAACGTCATATCTTTGTCTGAATGTGTGCGTTTCATGGACCGATGAGCATATTATGTGGCACTAGTATTATACGAAGGCATTTAAGGGACCAACTGCAAGATGCTGTGTGGTCATATGAATGCGAGTCATGGACACGTGCTCGTCCTATACATGCATGCGGTCATATGCATATGCTTCTGTGATAACCTAGCTAACATATCAAGCTGTCATTAAGTATGGGTGAAAAGAGAGCTGCATTGCGTTGTATTGCCATATGCTTGAGGCATATGGCAATACAACGCAATGCAGCTCTCTTTTCCCCATAAAGAGTAAACATCAGTTAAAAATAAATTGGTCAGTAAGTGATGAAGTACATCCACATTGCCCCGACAACGAATTACGTCTGTGGCTGAGACATATGCTTATTCATGAATATGTTACAGGATAGTGTAACGTCACAACTGAAATAAGTATGTGAACACATTTCTTGATAGAAACAGAACTTTAAGAAATTTACGCCGCATTAACGAACGGTTGACCATACATGTATGTTCCTATCTTAGGACAGATGGACGAACGGACAAACTGATGTCAGTAGTACCTATAATGTCACAATTACTTACCAACACAGCTAGACGTGGGTATACATCAGTAAGACAATAATAGTCTATTAGAACTCAGTCAGTGGCGCCATGTGATCAGATCGAGATGAATGAAATTTTGCAATTGAAATAAAGTGGGTGGGGTAATTGATCTGTTTTCATTGCCTTTGCGTTAATTTTTACTATTATTTATACAATTTTTATTTAAATTATTTGTTATTGCTCTAAATATATTTAGTATATTACATCCATAACATGTTTGTTTGTTTGTTTATTAGTGCTTAACGGCATATCAACAGTTAAAGTCATGTAAGGCCGGGCAAACGGGTTCGATCCCGTTTTAACCTGCTGCATTGGGGTGGGGTCCAGAAATCAGAACGGAATATTTACATCGAGAAAGAAAAAATATATTCAGCCCTGAAATTAGAATAACATGACCTGGTGTCAGGTCCATACCACACCAGTCACTTGGTCCCTTCCCCTAAAATAGAATTACGAATAATCGGAATACTCATATAAGGGGCATAGCCATATTCAACTGTCACATACAAAATGCCAAAGACGTATGTGAATGCCAAACCAGGTCACCAGTTGGAATTCCGGTAAGGATGAACGCCGATCGTTGAATTAACCGTCGCGTGCTCCCGACCAACCGCCTTATTTTGTACGTTATACAATTATTATTCACGAAACCGAAAGAAAATATTTATGATTTTCTGAAAACTTATCACATATACATGTAGCTTGCACATTGATATTGTGTGTATTATATCTATAACTATTTGCCATGATATTTCAGACACTTTCATACCAAAAATAAGCCAAATAACTATAATAATGATAGCTACAGCCATGTAGGTGTATTATCTAATTCAGCGAAAATTGCCGAGTGACCTACTTTACAAAATAGGTCGCAGAACGACAATAAATCAAAATTTCGAGTGTTATCCGGTAACATGTTGAGGTCACATCTAACGATTAGCCCGGATGACGACCATTAACACGACCTTGCCACTGGTGTCATTTTGCAACTTTATTGTTCTTGTCTATAATAAGAAGTACTCAAACGTTAAGTCTACGGACATCAACGACGACGCCTAGTCTATAATAAGAATTACCCAAACGTTAAGTCTGTGGACACCAATGACGACGCCTAGTCTATAATAAGAATTACCCAAACGTTAATTAAAGTATGTGGACACCAACGACGACGCCTAGTATATAATAAGAATTACGACGCATAGTCTATAATAAGAATTACCCAAACGTTAATTAACGTCTGTGGACACCAACGACGACGCCGGGGTATGCCATTAGCTCTCTGTGCACTTCGTGCAGGCGAGCTAAAAACGAAACAATATTCCACACCAGTACTTTGCTATCGCATTCAAATTAAATGTATATTTGTTTTACATTATGGAACGTCTTGCAGACTGCACGACCAGCCACGACTGTGACGTTAAGTACCCGAATGGCTGCAGTCACCACAGTCACCACGGCCACCAATATTCATGGAGATGTTCCAGCCACGGGAAGTGTCACTGCGGCTAGTCCAGGTAAAATATAGATAAGAGGATCTTACACATGTTACATGGGCGATGACTAAACCCTTTACCCCTACTGTCTGTTCCACATTTTTGCTGTCGATGAACTTTTGACTATTAAACGCACTATTTATAAAAAAATATTTAAATGTAAGTACATTTTCATCAATGACAAAAAAGTCACCCTCTCAATTTTTTAATGTCACGGTACGTAACTCACTGTGGGGAGGAAGTGTGTATTCGTGCCCGGCTAGCTCAGTCGGTTAGAGCGATGGTACGGTAAACCAGAGGTCCCGGGTTCGAGCCTCGGGCCGGAGCACATTTTTCTCACCCTGTGACATTTGGCGCCCAACGAGGGACCGTGACCGATATATATACTACCCAAAAATGTACCAAATATATGGAATTCAGAGACGAATTAAATATATAATTCGGGGACAAATTCCAATTTGGTGGGGAAGTATGTCACGGTACGTAACTCATTGTGGGGAGGAAGTGTGTATTCGTGCCCGGCTAGCTCAGTCGGCTAGCTCAGTCGGTTAGAGCGATGGTACGGTAATCCAGAGGTCCCCGGTTCGAGCCCCGGGACGGAGCACATTTTTCTCACCCTGTGACATTTGGCGCCCAACGAGGGATAAAATTCCACCAAATATTGGTTTTATTGCTAAAAAACAATTTCCTATGGAAATTTAGCATGGGGCAAAACTTTAAGGAGCGTTCTGTGAAGTGACGGGGAAGGTCGAAAAACAAAAACAATAATTCTGTCACGGAAGCGGTGTCGCGCCTGCCGAGGCTGAAGTAAGCATTACAAAAACTGTCAGTGAAATGCATTCTTAAAACACGAAAAATATAAAGGTTGAAAAAACATTTTTGACATAAAAATGGCTTAAGTGTTTCCACAACCATGTAAAGTTAAATAAAGTCAAGGTCATGTGAATGGCGACATGACTGTGTTCCAAATGCTTACATGTATTAAGTGTCCAAATATTGAAGGAATCTGTCAAGTAATATTAAAGTTACATCATGATGAAGAAACTTGTATAATTTGTTGACGCACACAATGGCTAAGTGTTTCCGCAAAAATTGAAAGTAAAAAAGGTCACGGTCATGTTAATTGCGGCATTGGTGTGTTCCAAATGCTTACATGTACCAAGTGCCCAAACACTGAAGCAATCTATCAAGTAACATTAATGTTATACGATGATGAAGAAACTTTTTGACACCAAAAAAGGGTCAAGGTCATGTTAATGGGGGCATGAGTATGCTCACATGTATCAAGTGTCCAACTACTGAAGCAATCCGTCAAGTACTATTAAAGTTATACCATGATGGCGAAGCTTGTATAAACTCTTTCACATTTGCGGATGACGACGACGGGAAAAGCGGCGGTTATAGTCACGCCTTCTGCTAAAGCATGTGCGACAAAAAATGGAAAGTTGCTCCGAAACCTGGCCAGATAGATTGGAAATGAAGTAACTAAGAAAATACGTTAGCTTTTGAAAATCAATCCACAAATTCCCTACAAAACTAGTTTTAGCCGTCGTTACAAATCCCATAGGAAAATTGTTTTGTTTTCGCAATAATCATGATAATACCAATGTTTGATGGAATTTCATCAAATAAAATGGATGGTGACATTTTTGTTATTGAGTTAATTTGCTTAGTAGCCAAAAGTTCGTTGGCAGAAAAAAAGGGAATAGATAGTAAATACATGTCCATTTATATAACATAGTCTGCTTTATGTTAGTATTGGACTATTCTTTTAACCCTTAGAATGCGGGACAACGAAGCTCGCATGCTGACACCCAATAGTCAGATATGTAGGCGGGGCCGATGTTACAACAGCATCAGTGAACTAGATGTGTCAGTAAGCAACAGCTTGCAATACCCTGGCACGAAATGTTCTAAGTCACTTGGGAGAGGGGTGTGTGGTTAGAGGATGCGGTCAATGATTTGTCACAGAATGATAGGATCAACATGTGAATGCATGTATTAAATATTGCCTCATACCATGAAAGGAAACAGACATTATAAGAAATTTCCTCAATGGTAAGTGTTGTTATCCATCAAGTTTTGACCTTGACCTTTGAATTACTAGTGGTTCGATGGTCGCGGATTTGTCACAGCATAATAGAGGACCATCAAAGGAGTGCACATATCAATACGTTCTATCAGAGGAAACAGACGCAAACAGAAATTTACCCCACCCCCCAAAGTAAAGTTTTGTAAACGGGCTAAGCCCGTGACCTCGATCTTGGGATTACTGGGCCGCCAAGGGGAGATAAGTCATCATCAATAGGCTTCTTCGTCTTGCCGTGATAAACATGTATACGGAATTTGGTTAAGATCGATCAAGTAGAACTTGATTTACTGCGTGGAAAAGGATACAGAGTGCGAAAATTAAAAATGGCCACCAAGGGGAGAGAAGTCATCGGATCAAAATCAAAAGGCTTCTTCGTCTTGCCGTGATAAACATGTATACCGAATTTGGTTACGAACGGTGAAGTAGAACTTGAGTTATTGCGTGGACAAGGATACAGAGTGCGAAAAATAAAAATGGCCGCCAAGGGGAGATAAGCCATCAAAAAGTTTTGAAAATCAATAGGCTTCTTCGGCTTGCCGTGATAAACATGTATACCAAATTTGGTTCAAGTAGACTCTAGTTATTGCGTGGACAAGCTGTGTCCGCCCGCCCGCCGTCCATACAAGATGAATACATAATACATCACGTTTTAAAAATGCCTGCTGATACATATATTATTACGAATTATTGTTTGTTTGTTGCGGTTTATCGGCCTATCAACAGCTAAGGTCATTTAAGGCCGGGTCGTGGGTTTAGTACTAAATCCCATATATTACCTGTACAAATAGGGGGAAAATCCCAAAATCAGAACCGAGTATTTACAATAAAAAAAACACTATATTCAGCCCTGAAATCAGAATAATCCTGATCTGATCGCCACACCAGAATCACTTTGCCCCCTCCAAAAGGCAGTAGGATCAGTAATAATATTACTACTTTTATAACGGGAAATAACCTAATTTAACTCCAAGATAACAAAAGAGGCAAAGATAAAAATGAACCCGAGGCCTAAACCAGACAAATCATGATTCCTATACTATTGCAATCCATTCCAATGGCATAACTCATTGTAGATATGCAAATGAGACACGACATTTTTAAATTATTTAAATCAATTAAACGTGTCACCTGAATAGATATTTTATCAACCTATGTACAAAGTATAATCAATGCACATCCAAACATAACTAGAGCTGTCACATGAGTGATCATAGTTCCCCATAAACATCAATTTGATACACGAACAGATTTAATATCAGAAATAATTTCAGAGGTCGGAATCAAAATTACATGCCCAGTTTTGACCTTTGACCTCAGTGTGACCTCGACCTTGGATTATGCATGTGGGTATTGAACGGGACACATCGTGGCAAACAGTTTTACATATTTGATTTGATTTATTGGTGTTTGACGGCCTATCAACAGCTACGGTCATTTAAGGCCGGGCCAATGGATTCGATACCGTATTTAACCGGCTTAATGGGGTGGGGGGTCCCAAAATCAGAACGGAATATTTATATCGAAAAAATATTCAGCCCTGAAATTAGTATAACCTACATGGTCTTCCGGGATTCTGATAAGGATAAACCACGATCGTTAAATTACCCATCGCATGCACCCACCTACCACCCACGCAAATTATTTGAAAATCCATCCATCGGTTTAGAGGATATAGCGTGGAAACGAAATGTTGACGTCTAAGTGGCATTGTTTATTGGTGTGTGGCGGCCTATCAACAACTAAGGTCATTTAAGGCCGGGCCAACGGGTTCGATCCCGCATTCAACCTGCTGCATTGGGGGAGGGGGGTCACAAAATCAGAACGGAATATTTACACCGAGATAAATATATATTCAGCCCTGCTATAAAGTGTAGTTTGTTTATTGGCGTTTAACGATCTATCAACTGCTAAGGTCATTTAAGGCCGGGCAAACAGGTTCGATCCCGTTTTAACTGCTGCATTGGGGGCCAATAGGGTTCTTCATCTTGACGTGATAAACATGTATACCGAATTTGGTTACGATCTGTCAAGAGTTATTGTGTGGATATGGGTAGTGTGAAAATTAAAAATGGCCGCCAAGGGGAGATAAGTCAGGGGAATTTATTTAATATAATAAATAGAGTTCTTCGTCTTGCAGTAATGTCACAATATACGCCAGTCGAGGCAGGGCGAGTTAACAAGGGGAGATAACTCACTGAAAATCAACAGGATTCTTCGTCTTGCCGTGATAAACATGTATACCGAATTTGGTTACGATGGTGAAGTAGAACTTGAGTTATTGCGTGGACAAGGATACAGAGTGGAAAATTAAAAATGGCCGCCAAGTGTAGAGAAGTCATCGGAAATTTTTAAAAATCAATAGGCTTCTTCGTCTTGCCGTGATAAAAATGTACACCGAATTGGTTACGATCGGTGAAGTAGAACTTGAGTTATTGCGTGGACAAGGATACAGAGTGGGAAAATTAAAATAGCCGCCAAGGTCATCGGACATTTTTAAAAACCAATAGGCTACTTCGTCTTGCCGTGACAAACATGTATACCGAATTTGGTTACGATCCGTCAAGTAGAACTCTAGTTAGTGCGTGGACAAGCTGTGCCCGCATGTATTTACCCCAACGTTAAGTTTATGAATGTGTTAAGTTTGTGACCGTGACCTTGGGGTAAGGGGTGGGAGGTCATGGATTTGCTATAGCACGATAGAGTATCATCAGAGGAATGCATGTATGAAATATGAAGGTGTTCCCTGTAAATAACTGAAGTTACACAACATTTACCACAAAGTTAAGTTTATGAACATGCTAAGTTTGTGACCTTGACCTTGGGGTAAGGGTTGGGTGGTGGGTCGTGGATTTCCTACAGCATGATAGAGGGTCATCTGAGAATGCATGTATGAAATAACGAGGTGTACCAGAAAGTGAACAGAAGTTATAAG
This sequence comes from Conchocele bisecta, assembly GCA_029237695.1. Taxonomy (NCBI): domain Eukaryota; kingdom Metazoa; phylum Mollusca; class Bivalvia; order Lucinida; family Thyasiridae; genus Conchocele; species Conchocele bisecta. Next base: position 28,355,073 of record CM055266.1, read on the forward strand.
ACATTTACCCCAACGTTAAGTTTGTGGACGCCGACGACGCCGGGGTTATGCCAGAAGCTATTCTGTACTTCGTGCAGGCGAGCTAAAAATGGTCGCCAAGGGAAGATAAGTTATCGGAAATTTATGACAATAGGCTTCTTCGTCTTGTCATGATAAACATGTATACCGAATTTGGTTACAATCCGTCAAATAGAACTCTAGTTATGGTGTGGACAAGCTGTGCCCGCCCGCACAAGGTGAATACATAATATGTCAAACGGGCGTATAAAAATATATTCAGCCCTGAAATTAGAATACTAGTAACCCGACCTGGTAACAGATTCATACCACACCAAAGTCACATGGCCCCTTCCCCTAAACGTAATACGATTAGGAATAATCGTATTACTCATACAATGGGTATAAACAGATTTAACCCTCCCATACAAGAATGTCAAAGGCGTACATGAGGGCCAAACCAGGTCTCCGTTTGGGATTCCGTTAACGATGAATCCCGCTAGTTAAGTTACCCATCGCATGCTCCCTCCTGCCACCCACTGCTAGTGCTAAGTGACATTGACATTGGACGCACATACGTGGATATTGAACGCGACACACATCGTCTCATCATGGCCAACATTTGTGGCAAATTATTTGAAAATACATTCATTGGTTTAGACGATATATAGATGAAAAAGGTTTGATTTGACCGTAAGTTACCTTCACATTGGACGTAGGCACGCGAGTGTTGAACGCGACACATCGTCTCATCATGGCACACATTTGTGGCATTTTATTTTGAAAATCCATTAATCTCTTTAGAAGATAGAGCAGAAACCAAATTTCACCTTTGACCTCTTAAGTGACCTTGGTTGTACACACGTTGGGATTAAACGCGAACATTAGAACTGAATAGTCACAGAAAACATATACATGTATATTAAACCATGACATTAGAATAACCTGACCATGGTGGGCGTTTCACTAAACTTCATACGACTAAAATGTTCGGAAGTGGAAAATTATGATAGTCTGTGAATTTCACATTAACAATATTTTAAATTGTTGGATTTACATGTATTGAGCATAGGCTGCATAAGCAGCCTATGCTCAATAAATGTAAATCCATCAATTGAACTTTCAAGACGATTCTAAATGTGCACTTACGAACACTTTAATCGTAAGAAGTTTAGTGAAACGGCCCCCAGGTGCCAGAGTAAGTGAATGTTTACTTTGCTGAAAAAATGCATATTTAAAGAATGGACGAAAAATGTGTATCCCTATACTACCACCCGAGTTGTGGGAGCGCAGGGTTATAGTGAATCGCTCCAGATAAGCTGCGTATTTCCTTAAATACCCAATTGAAATTGCCAAAAACCCAATTGAAATCAGAAGTAGCGAGTTTCAAAAAGCAATACAAATTTTGTGGTACCTTTATCATGCTGCAGCAAACAATAAACAGACCACAAATATAGCATATTTTTCTTATTTTCCATGAAAAACAGACAATTATAATGAAATGCCAAGACATGTATTGATTTTTAAGCAAACTATTCAATAATTGCGGTCTGTTGATGTGTAAACAGTAGTGTGATTTTAATTTACCCAATTAAAATTTTGAAATACCCAATTGCTTCAGAAATGACAATACTCAATTACTAATTCCTTATCCTGAGCCCTGATAGTGAATTATGTGTGTACATTTATTTCAGCATCAAGCAGCGGGCACTATTACAGACGTCCAGAACAGGTTATATTGCACGTTCAACAAATGAACATTACATATATATGCAAATAAATATAAGTTGATAATATTGTTCTGCTTTATCTCCAACTGTTATAACCATGATCAAACGTGACTGGGACTGTAGAAATAGGGCTTATGGGTTTTGCGACCAATTTAGATCCCGACGAGCATCTGATCAGGATCTGAACTGTTAGACATTCCATCAATGAAGCACCGTCATGCTTTCTAACAAACAATATAGATAGTTATCAGGCTATTTGATCAGGAGCTACATTGGTCACAAATATCACAAGGCACACATCTCCAGTCACAAAGACATATGAGATGGATGAATGAGGGCCGGAAATGTTGTTTATTACTTATAATTGCAATCCAATTATATTTCAAACATTAGTCACGATGGCAATTTCTCCAGTCACAGCCACTTATGAAAGTGCTCACAATCATGTAGTTGCGAACAGTCACTCTTGCAATCTAGCTGACGGTACGGGAGTAGATTTCACGAGTTACTGTTAGCAACTACGAATTGTATAGATCTTTTTAGACTTTTAGGATACCCCGACTTAGTGTCAAGTTCTAACCACACCAGTTTATACATTCATTATTCCTATGAACTTTTCTCGAAACTAGTCTGGTGATTATAATGGGAAGACTTGTTTAAAGATGTTGTCCAACTTTATACGGTGGCCATCTTGAATTATGTGACAATCTCCAATTTTAAAAATCTTTAAATGTTTCACTGAAAGACAATAACTATGAAGTTTGGCCAGCATCGGCCAAGCAGTTCACAAGAAGAAGACTAACAAAGAGGGCCATGATGGCCCTAATTCGCTCACCTGACACCATGAACACCAGAGGAGAAAGTGACATAGAGTTCATGTGTTTTTAGATGGCGGTCATCTTGGATTAAGCGATGACTCTCATTTTACCAAATCTAAAAATGCTTCACCCATGGATCTTAACATACTATCAAGTTTGGCCAGCATCGGCCATGTGTTTCCTGAGAAATAGATGTTTAAAATCTCGAATCAATGGACCTTTTGGACATGTTGGAGGCCATCATGGATGACATAATCATCCGATTCCGACAAATATTGCACCCGAGCAATCGCCTCATCGATACCTTCAATTTGATATATGACATGAGCATGTTTGGTCAAAAATAAAATTTGAGCACACGGGCCACACCCATTTTTTACCCCGGGGTCACCATTTTAACACATTTGAAAGAGCATTCTACGTCGATCATTCCTACCAAGTTTCGTCGAAATCCGGCCAGCGGTTCATGAGAAGATTTTTAAGAATTTATACTATTTTTAGACGGCGGCCATCTTGGATTAGTGATGACCTCCATTTTAACAAATCTGTAAAGGCTTCACCCATGGACCATAACTTTTAAGTTTGGCTACCATGGGCCAAGCGGTTCATGTGAAGAAGAATTTTGAAATCTCTAATAAAAGAACGACATTTTGACCTTTCGGCGGCCATCTTGGATGACATAACCATCCGATTTCGACAAAAAATGCACCAGATTGATCGCCTCATTGATACCTTTGATTTGATATATGACATGACTATTTGAAAGTTTGAAAGTTTGGACAGACGACGGACGAAAAGCGGTAACAATAGCTCACTTGAACCTTTGGCTCAGGTGAGCTAAAAAGAGTCACCGTATCCGCTACCAGGCACCCTTGCTGTACCAATTCACTTGGCCACATGTGTGAATTCCAGTAAGTTTCATCATTAAGATACAAATTCTTCCATTGACACCTTCAATTGTGATTCCCAACTGTGACACAGATCGCTAAATTTGTACAAAGAAGTTGTGAAGCACAAAATTGAAATTTACGATAACGTTTGCTCCGATAGCCGATGTTCGTAAATTGCTTGATGTGCTCGCATTTAATGATAATCATGCAGGTAAAAAATGGTAGCATTAAAGAACCTTATTAATGCAAGAAGCAAATGTTTCCTTCCATTGTATATTGTTCAATGAAATAGACGCCAGGTGCATTACCACGAGGGATAAATTTGAAGGGGATTAGACTTAGATCACCAGTCTTGTTACATTGCCGAGGACTATACTGTGCATATGAAAACGCCCTTTGAGTCCTGTCAACTACTCGTAACAACAGAGCTCCAGATAAGCTTTGTGTTTAAAGAGGTTATACTCTATGATTTAATATTCAATGCATAATTTAGTTCAGCTCAAATACACAAATTCTAGTAGCAAAAAAACAAATAGTGTTTCCTTTTTTTCAAATATTAAGGGAATTTCAACTGACCATTTGTACTCTTCAATTTGAAATTCAATGAGTATTTTCAAACTATGCGAGTATTTTGTACTCCCACTTTTGAAAAGGCATTAATATTTCAGCTAAAATAAATGTGTAAACCACATCAATATGCGCCTAATCTGGAGCTCGGCAACTAAGTCACAGATGCCTGGGATTTAAAACATTCTGGGCACAAACACGAACATGATGCTTAAAATCATCAGACAGTTACACTGGCAAAGTTAATACTTAACCAATTGATTGATTTGATTTAACATCCATTCGATAACAAGTTCATACATTCAGACAGACAAACAACAAATAAAACTGTGTTACTTGAATTTGAAATATTGAGTATGTACTCGGAAGTTTTGCATTCTTGGACATCTCACTCTGTGATACATACTGATATAAGGCCATAAAAACTTTCGTTCTCAGATATGACGTTTTCGAGTGCAGATTTTCTTAATATATATATATTTTTTATACCAGATATTTTTTTCAAGTCGCCAGATGCATGTGGTTTACATATATATGTTTAATCCTTAGACTGCTATCATAATTTGTTGTCGCCTGCTGTTTATTTTCTATTTTCCATTTTTATCATCAAAAACATGCTTTGACAGCACTTTAGAATAATTTACAACATGCTTTGACAGCAATTCAGAATCATTTCCATTGGAAATGATTCTGAAGTGCTGTCAAACCATGTTTTTATTGAGAAATAAGGCAAGATATAAAAGCAACAGCAGACGACAATTGTTGTGAGTAATGGTCTAAGGGTTAATAAAGCACAGTGATTTTTCTGACACGGCGGTATCCGAGAAACAGAGTAGTTTCTTTCATGGTCTTAGCATGCACACGTAGACACTTGTGCAGACTGCACTCTGAGGTGGATTCAACAATTGTTTTGTTAATGGCAGTTAGCCTACTTCAGTGACTGAACAGTCTTTGTGAGATCCCTTTTGCCAACCGGAGGCCCATATTTGTGGCTGTTGCTGGAGAAATGGGGCTTATGGGTTTTGCAACCAGTATAGATCCAGATCAGCCTGTGCATCTGCACAGTCTGATCAGGATCTGCACTGTTGGCCATTCCATGAATGGAACACATGTCATGCTTCATACACATAATAAGAGTACAGGAGTGTGCTATTTGATCAGGATCTACACTGGGCACAAAGCCCATAAAACCCATTTCTCCACTAACAGCCACATATAAGGGTGGACATTGGCTCAAAGATGTTCTGATAACGACATGATGAAGGAGATAGGTAAATATTTTGAAATTGCCACCATTTATGGTCAAGACACACTGGTATAGAAGGCTGCTGAAATGCTTAAAGGTACATGCCCACGCAGTAAGCACAAAATGTTCTTTATATCAGAGACATCATCTGAGATATTTTCTGGCAAAATAAACATTCATTAATCAATACCCCACGTATTGATTGGCATTACTATACATTATATATCGGACGTAAATGTCCACACTGATATCAGGGGCGACAACCGTGTTTCCGTAAACATGCTAATGGACATTAGTATGTATTCTCTGTATTTATTTTTCGATGTGCAATGGTCATACTTTATAATCTGTCAAAACTATTTTTTCAGGTGACGTATTAAACTACTATAAATTAATTAATTAAAAAATGTCATGCCTCATTTGTGTATGAAAATAGCCTGATACCACCGCAAGTCACTATCAGTAAAATAAATATTACTAAATGATTACATCTGTATAGTTACTTGTAATTTTTAGAACTGGTGGAATAGTGACAAAATTATACACTTATTTAATTCATATAAAGAACAGTTTGTGCCTACTGAGTGGGCATGTACCTTCAATAGTATCAAGCACTTGAGATACAGAAGCTAACTTTCGTTACCGATACTTTACAAAAGGAATTGGGCAGACATAAAATGTCCCACTTGTAACCAAAGATTTGCAACTGTAGTCAGCATAGGTAATATTGACATTAGCCGCATACATATCAACAACTTCATATTGACCGCACAGTTTTCAAATTACATGAAGTTTTGAACATTTTGACAGATTCAAATTTTCACAAAAAGTTTTGTATTTATAAAATAAGTTCCATTTTCCATGATAGAAAGAAAACCATGTTTTCAGTTACATACATGTACATGTTTTAGCATCAAATTGTGGATTGCTTAAATGCTCGAAAACCAGGTACAGATATGTACACACTATTCCATTCTCAACTTACATGCCGAGTTAGTTACACTACTGTCTGTTTCACGAAAGCTGCCCAAATTTTACGGCCATATAAACAATTAAAAAAACATATTGTTTTCGATAATATTAAATTAAAGGAAAATTTAAGAATGAGCCTTCTTTTTATTTAGTGAAATTTGGTCAAATATTGATTTTATTGCGAAAACAAAATTTCCCCATGTTAAATCCCCATAGTCTAGACATCTTCACGGAGTGAAGATGTCTATGGGGATTTAACATGGGGAAATTTTTTAGAATTTCAGAAATACTGGACCGATTTTTAAAATTTAACTTTTGTTTTCTTAGTTAGATTATTTCCAAGCTATCTAGCTAGGTTTCGGAGTCAATTTCCAAAAAAATTAGTTTTTTGACTCCTCCCACAACTCCTCTACCTTTTTCCCATGTTAAATTCCCATAGACAAATCAATTTTTCGTAATAAAATCAATATTTGACCAAATTTCACGAGATAAAAAGAAGGCTCATTCTTAAATTGTCCTTTAATTTAATATTATCGAAAAAAATATTGTTTTTGAATTGCTTATATAGCCGTAAAATTTGGGCAGCTTTCGTGAAACAGACCATAGATCGCTGGTTGAGTATTCTCCTAATTACTTCATAAAAATCTACATGTACATGTACGTACATTTCGTGACCACCAATTGAGACGTTTCAAGTCTCAGTAATCATAATATGTACTTTCGAGGAGAAATTAGAAAATCTGAGAGTTATACCTATATCTAGGGATATTCAGCATATACTGGTTATTACATTATTTTCAGTACTACTCGTATGGTGATCATGTTGGATGCTGATCAGTCTAAAACTTCAATAACTAGATATCAGCTGAGCTCCAGATAAGTTTTGTATCTAAAGAGCATTATACCCCCATATTTCAATTTCAATGCGTATTTAACTTTTACAAATGTATCAATGATTTTCTTCCTTTAATATGGGAACAAATGATAAAAAATAAAACAAATTTAAAAATTCACTCATTTGAGCTGCAAAAAGCAAACACATTTGCAGCTTAACTAAGTAAATTTTCAACTTTATTACATTATTTTCAATTTGAAAATCAATGAGAATTTTGTACTCCCACATTTGATAATCAATGCGTCTGCTAAAATATTTGTGTAAAATACGCCAATACGCACCTTATCTGGAACTCTGAATCAGTATGACTGACGGATGTGCCCCTCAAAAACGTCATTTGACCATAACCTTGAGCATAGCATACGGGGCACATGGGTGGGCTATAGAATGAAAATATGGATGAAAACAAATAAGTATATTAAGCTTCAAGCCAATCCAACTTCGGGTAACTGAGATAGCAGGTAGCCAAAACTGTTAACGCAGACATTGGACAGACAGACAGGCAGACAGGCAGATACATGCACAAACAGGGTGGCAACAATATGTACATAAAAATACATACAGAAACAGTGCATTGACCCTTACACCACTAAGTAACTGACACGGTGTATTTCATGTTAAGTTTGAAACTGTTCCATTATGCAGCAAAGTGGTCATATTGTAACGAGATGGACGCGGCCCGCATTTTGCGCTCACCGAGGCTTTGATAGTATACCGAAAAACTTTAACCAAAAACTTCAACCCAGACGCACGTGCGAACTGTGCTGTGCTGACTGTATCGAGCTGGCCGCAAGAAAGCGCGACAAAAATATCCACAGATGGTGCAGATCTTGATGAGACGACTCAATACATGTATGAAATATGAGCCGGCTCATCAAGATCTACACTGTTTGCAAATATTAGAAAATAGGTCTCTAATGTTGAAAGGGCTCATCACATCTGGCTACAAAAGTTCTATCTGGCCCCTGGCTTCTCTATAGATGCATGTACAAAATACAAAACACTGACAGATGGTAACTATTTCTTTTGCTGGTTGATATCTGGTGTACTGAGTCCATATTTTTGTTTCATTTTATCAAGATCTTCTTTCTTTTTATCGGAATCCATTTTCTTGAATGCCTGAAATAAACAAGAACATACAGCTACAATGTAGTGAATTTGAGTTTGTTTGTTTGTTTATTGGTGTTTAACGGCCTATCAACAGCTAAGGTAATTTAAGGTTGGGCCAACGGGTTCGATCCTGTATTTAACCTCCTGCATTGGGAGGAAAATCCCAAAATCGGAACGGAATATTTACATCGAAAAAAATAATATATTCAGCCCTGAAATTAGAATAACCTGACTTGGTACATACCACACCAAAGTCACTAGTCAAATAAATGTAATACTCACATAAGGGGTATAACCAGATTCTACTGTCACATACAAGAATGCCAACGACGTATGTGAGGGCCAAATCATGTCTCCAGTACAGATTCCGGTAAGGATGAATCCAAATCGTTAAATTACCCATCGCATGCTCCGACCTGCCACCCACTGTTTTTTGAGCCAGTAGGATTTGTTTTGTGTCAATGAGGTCCGTGGTAGCCATTTTCAGCTCTATTAACAAAACAGTCAAACGACGCCAACCGTATGCAATATGCCAATTTTCAGAAATTCAAATATGATTCTTGAACTGACCCAAAACTCATTACCCATGAGCCAGTTGTTGTCCAAACATACTCGGTTTCTACAAATCAATAAGAAATGTGGCCTGTTGGCACACAAATGCCCGTTGGCACACAAATGCCCCCGGTGGCAGATTGGAGAAACTGTGGCAAAGTTAATTAACCAATGTGATAAGTATTCACTAGCACATTTATGAAGGTCAAAAGGTCAAGGTCATATTAAGGGCAGTATTGATGTGTGGAATTTGTCCACAAGACTTTGAAGTATGTTGTATTGAAATATTAAAGTAATCCATCAAGGAATATATAGAAGTTATAACAGAAATGAGAAACTCCGGCGAACTTCTTACTGTGGGAAAAAGTTCAAAGTTGTCATGGTCAAAAGGTCAAGGTACTATAAATAACAGCATGGATGTGTGTCCACAAGTATACTGTGTTGATATATTTAAGAATCATTCAAGGGATATATAAGTTACAGAATTTCGAACTTCTGAATGTGCCGGACACACAGTCCAAACACGATATGCCTCTTGCATAAACTTTCTCGGGCTGTGAAGCAACCAAAATATATAACGGGTCCAGGGGCAACCTCTGGACCCCTTACAGATTGGTTGCTTCACAGCCTAAAGTCAAACACACTTTTCAAAAATGCTGGTGACGCCCATAATCATTCAGCCAAACACAAGAAAGTATAGGTCATATTAGAGAGGAGGGTGCTGGTAGATTGGGCGCTAGACTTCACACAAAATGCCATCAGCCCATTTTCTCCAGTTTCAGTGACAATTAAATTTTAACTATTTATATAATTCTATTCGTAATTTAACCCATTCATCTCTACAGACCAGAAATAGTGAAGATCAAGATGAGCTGGCTCATAACGAGTAGTCGCACCAGATCTACTGTGTCATTATTTTTAAGATATTGAAATAGTACCACTTTAAGTCTTATTATATACTCGTTCGAAAAACGGGACGTACATGTATTATGGTATAACGCTATCCGTCGGTCCAAATGATTTGTGTTTTAGGGCACTTATCATCCATGTAACCCTAAGCCCAATTGACTTGAAACATCATATTCCTGTTTATCACCTTCTATATTTTCATTCTATAGCACACCCCTGTGACACGCATGTCAAGGTCAAAGCTGTTTGGTTATCTGTTACAGGGCTCCAGGTAAGGAATTAGTAATGAGTATTGTCCCTCCATCATTTCTGAAGCAATTGGGTATTTCAAAATGTTAATTGTGTAAAATAGAATCACACTACTGTTTACACATCACGTTAGCAGACCGCACTTATTGAATAGTTTGCTTCTAAATGAAAACACATCTTGGTATTTCATTAGAATTGTCTCCCAAGGCAGACAATTCTAATGAAATACCAAGATGTGTTTTCATGAAAAATATGCTATATTTGTGGTCTGTTTTATTGTTTTCTGTAGCATGATAAAGATACCACAAATTTGTCATTGCTTTTTGATACTCACTACCTCTGATTTCAATTGGGTTTTTGGCAATTTTAATTGGGTATTTACGCAAATACGCACCTTATCTGGAGCAGAATTTCATACACTTATTTGTCATCATCAATAGTTTCATTCTAAAGCGACCTCTGTGTTCAATGTCAATTAGAATTTGTGTTAATATGTGTTAGTTTTTTAGGTGTACAGGGGTCATACCAGTTATCCGGACAATCAGTTTATCGGACAAATGAAAATACCTGTTAATTAAGCGCATTCTTTTGATCCGATATTGCAACGAATACATATAAGTCACGCAGCTGCTTGCTGTTTCCATACCAGTGTGAAGAATATATCGCCAAGGTAAACTTTTTAGTAAAATTTGCTGAAAACATTCCCTAACTCTGTCCACAAGTTGTTTACAACGTCAAAAGCCGTGCCGGGGCACAATCGAGTGCGCCCATTACATCATTGCCGATTTGTTCTATAAATACAATAAATTCTATAAATAAAGTGTTTTCCAAGAAGGGGAGCATTACTGACTTTTCTGCAGAACTACAAAATGCTGTTTACACTGGTTTACAGGCGATAAACTGATGATTTCAATGTGAGAATAGAAGTTATAAGACTAGTATACGTTTGTCCGGATAACTGATTGTCGATGTTAATTTTGGGGCAATTTTACGACTGATGATCTGACCTAATTTTAAGTAAGAAAGTGGCACATTTTGCTAAATAGTTTACATGCGCTTAGAAAGCAAGAACTGAGGATTGTGCTGCGAAAATTTTATGCACATAGCTGCTATTTTCAGAAATATTTCATAAAAACACTGCCATTTTTGTCTGATAATCTCGAGGATCCCTGTATACCGATATCCATCAGTGTTACAGATTACTTTTTCCATGGAGTTATCCCCCATGTATACTGGCCATGCCTTGACAAGCGTATATTGTGACCTTCAGCACTCTTGTTTGACTAATGGAATCGTCCAAGATTAACATGGAACAGACAATGTTCTACATTTGTGGGTGACTGGGTTAAATAACAAATTTGTGATTATGACTAGAGAAATATGAGACAAGTCATGTGATTTTTTACCTTCGGATATCTGTGTAATTTCATGAAATATGTTTACAAAATTTACAATATTTTCTGTCAATGTCGTCAAAAGTTGACAACATATATAATTCCGCATGTACTCTGAATATTTTGTCAACTTTTGATTTTATTTATGAAAAATATTGTAAATTTTGTAAACATATTTAATGAAATTACGCAGATGTCGCAAGGTACAAACTCACATGGCCTGTCTCAGATGCGCATGTCCTTTGTCTTTGTGTCTGTCTTGGCCAATCAAAGTTGTGTGGCCGTGACTCAAGAAATATGGCCAATGGCATGTGCAACATGTGAAGACCCTAATCAGCATTTTTTGTTAGTTGTACTAATTAATCGCTGTGTTGGATATGGTGCAGAGCTCCAGTTAAGGTGCGTATTGGCGTATTTTACGCACTTATTTTAGCAGAATATGCACTGATTATCAAAAGTGGGAGTACAAAATACCGGTACTGACAGCAATGTGAAAATATGCAATGATTTTCAAATTGAGTAGTGAAAATACTGTAATAAAGTTAAAATTTACTTAGTTGAGCTGCAAAAAAGCAAACTGTTTGCATTTTGCAGCTTAAATAAGTGAACTTTTAAATGTGTTTTATTTTTGTTATCATTTGTTCCCTATTTTAAAATAAGGAAGAAAATCAATAATACATTTGTAACAGTAAAGTACGCATTGAATTTGAAATCTGGGGGTATAACACTCTTTAAGTACAAAACTTATCTGCAGCTCTGTGGTGTATACTTTATTCAAACTGTCTGGGTTTTTTCAGGTAAAGGAAATTTGTTTTCATTTTTTAGATCCGCTTACTATATTCTTTGAAAGTGAATGAGTATTTCAAATTGTTGCGAGTCTTTTGTACTCACACTTTTAAAATTCAATGCATATTCATCTGAAACAAATGTGTAATACATGTATACATCAATATGAACCGTATCTGTATCTCTGATACATGTATAATAATTACCTTATTTGACTGGAAGTATAACACAACCAAGTATCTGTTACACACATTGAAACCGGAAAGATGGTCACATGCATTCTTGGCATCAAAGATATCTTCATATACAACAAATGCTGTTCCCTTTGTCTCGGGTGTGTTCCCACTGCAACAAAAGAAAAACATAGTTGTGGCTGTGACTGGAGACACGGGGGCTTATGGGATATGTTAGCAGTGTAGCCTGGGGCAGAACCAGCATTTGGGGGAGGGGGCGGGGGGGTTGTCCTATTTTCAAGCTCCACAGAGTGAAGCGAGTATGCTAGGGGGTTCCGGGGGCATGCCCCCAGGATAAATTTTGAAATCTAGATGTCCACAAATGCACTTTCCTGTGTTTTACGGCATTTAAATTCAGACTCCAACTGGTGGTAAACTGTGATCTATGTAAACTCCGTTGCTGAACGGGGGGGTTGTTAATTTGTTAATGGTATCATCCGGACAAATCAGAATATTGGAATATTACGGTATCAGGATTGTGCTATTTGATCAAGAGCTACAAGGGGCGGATCTGGAGGGGGGGGGGGGGTCCGGGTTGCAACCCCCCCTCCAGATCCACCCCTGGTACATGATCAAATAGCACAATCCTGATACCGTAATATTCCAATATTCTGATTTGTCCGGATGATACCATTAACAAATTACTAATTTAATTTGATATCTACTTATCTTGGTCCTCTTGGATCAAAATCAGGATACCTTCTCACCAATAATACACTATGAAAACATGAATATACCCCAAAATAAATCTGGGCACCAACCAATAATTACATGTGTATAAAACTTTCACCAACAGAATGCCCAATATCGAAAAGAGCTAAACCTTAGGGGTGTAACGTAACGATTCAGCAAACATTTGATGCATCAAAATATTTTACAGACGATGCGAGTCATGATGTGCAACACTGCTATTTATTTTGATACTGTTTTCATAATTCAATGCTTTGGAATCCAAAAATGACGCTATAAATATACTTTATTGTCGGGTACACTGTACGACTACTAAATTATTGGGAAGAATATACACAAACCAGTCCAGCAGTCCAGAACCATTTTTGGTTTTCGTTTTATGCATTATATCACGTATATGGATCATTAAAAATTGCATTTTATGAAGGAGGTACTAGTATCGCGAGATGAATCATAGTGTGACCCAAGTACAATGTACATGTACCCGTGATACAAATCGGAAACTGAGGTATCAGTACACCCCTAATAAACATCTAGAAAATTACTCATTTCTGAATTTGGTCCAGGGTTGGCCGGGAAATACCGGGGGGCGGGAATTCCCGGCGTGAAATACCGGTATTTCCCGTCCCGGGAAATACTCCCTAAAGTGGGAAATACCGGGAAATATGAATTTTGATGTTATTATTTGATAATTAGTTATTTAAATTAAGTTTTAAGCTCAGTAATAGTTAATTAAACAATCAACAACTTAATAATTAGATATAGGGGTTAATTACAATGTATAGATCTGTTTCATTCCCAACTAGGGGTACTCATCAGGTGGAATATTTGGCAACCATGACATTTATATTTTGGTTGTATTATTTTTTTGTCTAATAGACAACAGGCTGTTAATTGTCAACCTTCTTCCACACTAATACATGCATTCGGTATCAAGAAATGATAATAAATGATCTTAGCATGCAAGATGTGCATACACAGTCTCTTACAAGTCTTATATGACTGACAAGTACTGTTGTTTTACACTTTGCATTTGTATTACTTATTTGCATTATTATTATGACATTTATTTAACGTGAAGACTGGGCCACAATGGTACGTATGAGATACAGTACCTAAAATCGTTAAAATTAGCCAAAAGCCTACTTATTTGCATGTACATTGATGAGACTTTAATATACTTTAATAAATCATCAGACTATGACAACAGGCTGTTAAGTCAGCCTTCCCTCACACATTTTGTGTCATACTGTATAATAAGAACCCAGGTGGTCTGTATATGGTCATGTCAAGTTGTAAAACAATTACACTTACACTGTACATGTACATGGATTATCCGTTATCAACAGGGATTTTCTCAAAATTCCAAAAGCAGCTTTTATTAGTGGCAGGTTACTATAGTAATGAGGGGTGTTCTCATATACAATAAAATAGACAGTTGGCAAATACTTAACATAGACTTGTAAATAGGGAAGAAAATTGTCTAGAAAATAATGATGTTTTTTTTCTCTAAATAAACTTATTATTTCTTTTTTTATTGCAGAATGTTTTACCTGTAGGCTTATCAGTATACACAGATATAAACCATAGTAGATATAGGGGAATATAGAGACTCATCTTGACATTTTGGAATGAAAAAGACCACCAAGATTCATATTTCCCGGTATTTCCCAGTATTTCCCGGCATCCTGGGAAATACTCTTATTTCCCGGGAAATTGCCAACCCTGATTTGGTCACCAATGACAATTAATATCCTTAGCAGCACTTACACTCGTATTTGTCGGATTGCACCATACTTTCCGAAGATGTCGTACATTTCTTCTGCCGTAATTTTATATGGAAGATTTCTCACATACAAAATTCTGTTGACTTCCGGCGGAAGCCGCACCTGTAACATATAAGAAAATAACTCTAACCCTTTCAACCTTAAATAACTGGAATGGATATATGTGAATGTAAGGGATAAATCCAATTGTCATGAAATGATTTTCAGTCCATTTATAAAAAGGGTTTTATTATTCTATGAAATATGAAAATTACTTGCAACAAGAAATGTGTCCTGTCAGCACACGAATGCCCTGGTGGCAGATAGGAGAATCTGTGGCAAAGTTAATTAAGCAAAAGTGATAAGTATTCATAAACACAGATATGAAGGTCAAAATGTCATATTAAGGGCAGCATGGATGTGTGGCATTTGTCCACAAGTATGATGTATTTTAAATAAAAAAGTAATCCGTCAAGGAATATAAATGTTATGACAGAATTGAGAAACTCCGACGAACTTCTTAATGTGTGAAAAAGTTCAAAGTTGTGATGGTTAAGGTCATGTTAAGGGCAGCATGGATGTGTGGCATTTGTCCATAAGTATGATTTATTGAAATATTAAAGTAAACAATCAAGGGATATAGAAGTTATGATAGAATTGAGAAACTACGGCAAATTTCTTAATGTGTGAAAAGGTTCAAAGTTGTGATGGTCAAAAGGTCATATTAAGGGCAGCATAGATGTGTGGCATTTGTCCACAAGTATGATGTATTGAAATATTAAAGTAATCCATCAAGCGATATACAAGTTATGATAGAATTAAGAAACGGCGGCAAACTTCTTAATGTGTGAAAAAGTTCAAAGTTGTCATGGTCAAAAGGTCAAGATCATATTAATGGCAGCATGGATGTGTGGAATTTGTCCACAAGTATGATATATTGAACTATTAAAGTAATCTATCAAGGAATATACTGTAATGTGTGTTTTTGGGGTATATTTCTGTGATAGCAACAATGTCCGGATGTTTATCATGCATCATACATGACATCAAGTTCCATTTTCTTTGATTTGGTCAAGCAGTCAGCGTTTGTGTACATTACACTTAGATTGTCTCTGGTCTTGCCCATATCAGACGATTCACTAAAACTATCAAACATATTTACAGGACTAAAACTTATATTATTCACGCTGAACATATGATGATGTTGCTGTACTACTGTTATTTGTATTGTAGGTTGAATACTCTGTGACACTTTGGTTTAGGATGTCTCCCCCTTCACGATTTTCTGTTGCTCTGATGCTGTGTATCATCTGCGATATATTAACTCTTACTATGGTCTCTTCACCAATTGTTTTAGACGGATATGGGTTCAACATGACGAGACTTCTGTTTATATCTTCTGCCGATTCCACTAAATTGTCAGTCATTCGTTGGTGTTTTCGTGCGTGTTAGGAGCTGCTTGTATTGGGGACAATTTGATGTCTCATATAGCCATTTCAGTCAATCTTCCCAAAATTTTGAAATGGTGGATATCACAGGAACCATATCAGAGATGATTCTAATAATAGCTCCTTATAGATATATAGTCCCTATTCTCATGGATCCGTGCCCCTAAGCACATACATTCATATTGTGTGTTATATTCTGATTAATTCCTGAAAATGTATACATCAACATAAAGTTCAAACACTTGACTATGAGTGCACATAAGGAATTCACCAAAATTGTTGTTTATGCAAGTCTTAAGAGTCCCTAGAAATAATCCACCCAAGTCGCCTAATTAATCTTGAAACTTCTCATCAGGTTCGTGCCCTACAACTTTTTGCACATTTGAGTGACATTCCTTGATCACTCATACAATAAAGAAGTGTTTCTGCCAAGATGAATCAAATTTAATTATGATGAAGTCCAGATTCACCTAGAAATCAACATATATCACATTTTATGCATCATTTGCGAACAGACCCTCTTCAGATTAAGGAACTATGTAGAAAAATCACAAAATAGGCGGTAAATCACAATTGTAACTGTAACTTAGAAAACCGTGGGATACAAGTTACAACTTAAAATACATTTTTAAAATGATTTTCAATTAACACTATTCTTAGAATATGCTTATTCACTTGTTTTCTAGGGGCACAAATCAATGAGAAGGCACGAATCCATGAGAATTGGGGCTAATAGGATACCGACAGAAGTGCTTAAGTGAAATACCAGTGGTTACAAATAACGTTTCTGCGATAACATCATACATTTTGAACATATTATTTAAACCGACATATAGAGAAATGCTTTTCCCCCGTAATAATATTGTTCCAAGTAAATCGGCCATATCTATAAGGAGACATGGTTAGAATCGTCTCTGAGACCAATTCCCCTGGCGGATAGTGCCTGTTAAATAACTATTGTCTGTTCCACGAAATGCTGCCCAAGATTTATTGCTGTAAAAACTCTCCAAGCTGCTTATTTTTATATATAAAACAATGTAAAACTATTTTTTAGAAATGAGCCTACTTTTTATTTCAAGAAAATCTGTCTAATAACAAAGTTATTTCGAATAAACAGTCATGGATGGGCTTTTGCCTTATAAATTCATTTCACCGAATTTTAGTTGTTGACAATAAAACTGCTATTGCAATAATCACTTCCCGTAAACAACAACAACTATTATTGCGAACTGAACACAAATTCTTAATAAATTTGTTTATTAACATCATTTTCTTGCATATAACTTAAACAATTTGCATTAAAATATATCAATTAATCATGTACAGTACACTCAGAGTGCTTTGTCCCTTTTCCACTCTCTCACGGTGGGAGGAATTTTCTCAGAGTGGGAAAATCACGGTGGGAGTTATGTGCCTCCCACGGTGACCATATATTTTACCTGTATTACCACCGCGGACGGAGACCAAGCTGGACGAACTTCCAATAGCCATAAAACGGCCACGGTGTTCCCCCGTGATACGACCCCGCGTTCCACCGGGACGCCAGGCTGGCTTACCTGTACAGTCATAGCGTAGTACCCAAACATTTACACTTATTCTGACTTACGTTTGTGTTTTTTTTTTTTTTTTTATATAAATATACATTTTTCCTTTCAAACAAACATATTTCTTAACAAGAAAACAAAAACATGAGAATCGTCTCCTAAACACATGAGAATCATCTCGCACTTTGGCATCGCGAAATCGCCTTCCGCTGAAACTGTAAATACAGGGTTTGCTCATGGTGTGTAAAACGGATATGTCTTGAAAGAAATTTCGCTTTGCGCATGCATGCAAGTAAAACGCAATTCCAACGCGAGGCGAGAGCGCGAAAACGCACGACTGAATACAATATAATGTCCCATTTTCACCTCGCGATCTCACTTTGCGTTTTCGCGATCTGGCGCATGGATCGACATCGCGAAAATGCGAGAATGTAACTGGCCCTAACAGGACACTGTAGTATCATAATCGCCTTAGGAAACGATAATCATGTGCTGTAAAACATTATTTTAATTAAGAAATAGAAGAAATGTGGATATTGGGGAATATGTCAGATACATGTACATATGAAAGGGTTTTCGCGATCTCGTGTAGAAGTCGAGATCGGGTAACTGCGAGTTACACGACACTAACAGAACACCATTATAATTCTCGTGTTTTAGGAGGCAATTCTCATGTTTTGTCAAAAAAAAAATATTATTTTTTCTAATAAACATATTTTGGCAGCATATGACAATCGTCTCCTAAAACGATTTACCTGTCCTGTTAGGGACATGTTACGATCTACTGATGGTGAACATGTGTTGGTCTTCGCTAGTCACATATGCAATAAGCCCGGTTTTGTACGATCACGTCATACATCATCATATGCACGTGCGGTGACCTACTGGGACGTGTGTCGGTGTTGGAAAGTGAGACATCAAAGGTTACAAAATGACATCTAAAGGTTAAGTTGTGTCGAAAACAAGTATTGGTCGGAGAGAAGGTGTAGAATCTCAAAAAAAGGTAACGGAATCTTTATTTACTCAATAAATATGTAATGGCAGCACATCAGAATCGTCTCATGTTTTGCCAAACCATGTTTTTATTGTCAGAAATATTGAGACGATTTGTACATATGTTACAATTTCGCGAAACGAAAATGAAACATATTCTCAACAAAACATGTTTCGCGTTTTCGCGATCTTGCGCATAGGCCGAGATCGCGAAAACGCAAAGCGTGATGGATCGTGAAACGAAAATTTAACATATTCACAACAAAATATGTTTTGACAGTACTGTGCATATGAGAATCGTCTCCTTTCGCGATCTTGCGCGTAGATCGAGAAAACGGGAAGCGTGATCGCGAGAGCTGAAACGAAAATGTAACGTATTCTCAACAAAACATGTTTTGACAGTGTATCCTACACGTCATTGTGAGAAGTGCATTATGTCTCGCTTTCCGCAGACGGGCTTGACAATAATGCTAATATTCGTACAAAATATAAATGGTTTTGTCATGGGAGACTATTCTCATGTGTTGCCAAAACGTGTTATTATTAAGAAATAAAAAAAAAATTGAAGAAAAAAAACCCATTAGTATAGTCTAATGAGACGATTCTCATGTGTCGACAAACCTATTTTATTAAGAAATCAACAAATGTGAAAAGAAAACATGAATACATTTGTATTTATTTACAAATAATCGACTTAGGAGACGATTCTCATGTGCTGCCAAATCTTGCTTTATCAAGAAATCAAACAAATGTGAAAATGCACTATGTCAAGCTAATGCGTAATTATCAATTTATCGGCGATGCGATGGACGTGAGCGACTACATAGCGTTGTTTTGATATGTTTGTTTCTGCCGAATTCTAAATGTCGGTCACCAGGTCACACTTTGCACGTGAAACTGGATTACCAACCGATGATTGTAAACACCATCAGGTGTGCAGCTAGACAGAAAATGATATGTCGCAAATGTGCTAGTTTGGGATAGGTGGGCACGGCGGCATATTTCTTTATGCGCCGTTTGAAAACGGAACTCATCGCATTCACAACAAGAGCTGTAGGAGAACAGCATAGCTCGACTATGAGGGTTGTCGATGTACACATAGCTTGACAAAGAAGGTGGCTGCGGCCTGCATAAAAAGCTTAACCAAGGTTGACTAAAAACATTAACCAAGGGAAACTAGAAATGTGGCCTGTCGGCACACGAATACCCCCACTGGCAGCCAAAGAAAACGAGGCATTTTTGATTATAAGCCATTTAGCCGAGCGTTAAGGTTTCAAACGCATCAAGTCTGTGACCTTGACCCTGGGCATAGTGTGATAATCCATGCATCGGTGTAGAAGATATAGAGCGGAAGGGAATTTCAATAGGTTTGACCTTTGACCTTCAACTATGACCTTGACATTGGACGTAGGTGCGTGGTTATTCATCGAGACACACCTTCTCATCCTGAGAAACATTTGTGCCAAGGCATTTGATAATCCATGCATCGGTGTAGAAGATATAGAGCGGAAGAGAATTTCAATAGGTTTGACCTTTGACCTTCAACTGTGACCTTGGACGTAGGTGCGTGGTTATTGATTGCGACACACCTTCTCATCATGAGAAACATTTGTGCCAAGCCATTTGATAATCCATGCATCGGTGTAGAAGATATAGAGCGGAAGGGAATTTCAATAGGTTTGACCTTTGACCTTCAACTGTGACCTTGGACGTAGGTGCGTGGTTAGCAATTTGATAATCCATGCATCGGTGTAGAAGATATAGAGCGGAAGGGAATTTCAATAGGTATGACCTTTGACCTTCAACTGTGACCTTGACCTTGGACGTAGGTGCGTGGTTATTGATCGCGACACACCTTCTCATCATGAGAAACATTTGTGCCAAGCCATTTGATAATGCATGCATCGGTGTAGAAGATATAGAGCGGAAGGGAATTTCAATAGGTTTGACCTTTAACCCTTCAACAGTGACCTTGGACGTAGGTGCGTGGTTTTCCAAGTATGGTTGCTGTAGGCCCAGGAGTATTCCATATACAAGCTTGAGTAAAAATCGTAACCAAGGGGAGATAACTAAGTAATCCAAGGATAAAAGTAGGTCAAGGTCAAATATAGGTCAGGGATTATTGATGTACATCACTAGGAGATGAAGTTGTCCAAGTATGGTTGATGTAGGCCCAGAAGTATTCCATATACAAGCTTGACTATAAACATTGACCAAGTAATTCAAGGTTAAATGTAGGTGAAGGTAAAATAAAGGTCAGGGGTTATTGATGTACATCCCTATGAGAAAAAATTATCCAAGTATGGTGTATGTATGCACAATAGTATTCCATCTACAAGCTTGACTAATAACCTTAACCAAGGGGAATTAAGTAAGTAATTTAAGGTTAAATGTAGGTCAAGGTCAAATATAGGTCAGGGGTTGTTGATGTACATCACTAGGAGATGAAGTTGTCCAAGTATGGTTGGTGTAGGGCCATGAGTATTTCATCTACAAGCTTGAGTAAAAACCTTAACCAAAGAGAATTAAGTAAGTAATTCAAGAGGAAATGTAGGTCAAGGTCAAATATAGATCAGGGGTTATTGATGTACATCACTATGAGAAAAGGTTGTCCAATTATGGTGTTTGTATGCACAATATTATTCCATGTACAAGCTTGAGTAAAAAGCTTAACCAAGGTCGAGTAAAAACCTTATCCAAGGGGAATTAAGTAAGTAATTTAAGGTTAAATGTAGGTCAAGGTCAAATATAGGTCAGGGGTTGTTGATGTACATCACTAGGAGATGAAGTTGTCCAAGTATGGTTGGTGTAGGGCCATGAGTATTCCATCTACAAGCTTGAGTAAAAACCTTAACCAAAGAGAATTAAGTAAGTAATTCAAGAGGAAATGTAGGTCAAGGTCAAATATAGATCAGGGGTTATTGATGTACATCACTATGAGAAAAGGTTGTCCAATTATGGTGTTTGTATGCACAATATTATTCCATGTACAAGCTTGAGTAAAAAGCTTAACCAAGGTCGAGTAAAAACCTTAACCAAGGGGAATTAAGTAAGTAATCCAATGTTAAATGTAGGTCAAGGTCAAATATAGGTCAGGGGTTGTTGATGTACATCACTAGGAGATGAAGTTGTCCAAGTATGGTGGGTGTGGGGCCAGTAGTATTCCATATAGAAGGTTGACTAAAAACCTTAACCAAAAGGAATTAAGTAAGTAATTGAAGAGGAAATGTAGGTCAAGGTCAAATATAGATCAGGGGTTATTGATGTACATACCTATGAGAAAAGGTTGTCGAAGTATGGTGTGTGGATGCACAATAGTATTCAATGTACAAGCTTGAAAAAAAACCTTAACCAAGGTTGACTAAAAACCTTAACCAAGGGGAATTAAGTAAGTAATTCAAGAGGAAATATAGGTCAAGGTCAAATATAGATCAGGGGTTATTGATGTGCATCACTAGGAGATGAAGTTGTCCAAGTATGGTGGGTGTAGGGCCAGTAGTATTGCATATACAAACTTGACTAAAAACCTTAACCAAGGTTGACTAAAAACCTTAACCAAGGGGAATTAACCAAGTAATTCAAGAGGAAATGTAGGTGAAGGTCAAATATAGATCAGGGGTTATTGATGTACATCACTAGGAGATGAAGTTGTCCAAGTATGGTGGGTGTAGGGCCAGTAGTATTCCATATACAAGCTTGACTAAAAACCTTAACCAAGGCGTGACGGTGACGCCGACACCGGGGTGACAACATAAGCTCTACTTATTCTTCGAATAGTCGAGCTAAAAACGCGCAATCACGAGGCGAAAACACGATATTGAATACAATAGAATATATATCATGTTTTCGCCTCGCGATTTGGTCTCGCGTGTTCGCGATTTTGTGTATAGGTCGACGATGCGATACAGCAACCAATAATACGTATCGAAATATGTTTTCTTTTCAATAAACATGTATTGGCAGTACATTAGAATCGTCTCCTAAGACATTTATTATTTTTTTGTTGTCGAGAACTACTGATGTTTGTCCGCATTTGTTCTATTTCTTAATACAAACATGTTTTGGCTGCACATAAGAATCGTCTCGTAAAACAATGTGTACGTGTTCTGTTGGGGACATGTGACAACCTTGTGTGTTCGCGGTTTCTCGCATAGGTTGCGATCGTGAAGCGTGATCGCGAGATTTCGAGTACACAACTTATTCCACCCGGCTACATACGGACATGCCGCAACCTGTTGACTGTCAACTGATGAACATTGGACATGTCGCTATTGTGTATTATTATGAGTTGGCTGACGGACGAGTTGGTTGAAGGCCGAAACGGAAGTCGTCGGTCATAAAATCAACGAAAACTAACGGGACCCATACGATTTCTAATTACCTCTAAGGTAATAATCGCAATTTCCATTTACCGATCTATTGGAAATGAATACTTATGACCGTATTTAAATTTTGATTGGAAAAATATAATATATATATATATATAAATGTGACGTCGCCAATGTAATACATGTGTATAGGCCGATGTTACGATATGTTCCTTTACTTCCATACACATTTTTGGAGATATTACGTCAATACGCGGGACGCCATTACGCGGGACGATATGTGACCTAAAAGAAATTGCAGCAAAGTGTATGAAATTCCGCGAGGCCGAACTCGGCAAATAAAAAAATATGCGGGTTGGGTTTCGCGGTGCCTGTACTGTATGAGACGATTTTCAAAGTTTTGCCAGCCATATATGCACTCCTCTCTGACCACATTACCTGTACGCTGGCACGGTGATGCGCCGTGGGCTAATATGGTGGGTCACGGGGGAACGCGGTGTGCAGCAGATTCGGTCTTTAAAATATTCCCACGGTGGTGATTTTTGCCTCTCCACCATGACGGGTGGGATTTCCACCCGACACGGTGGGAGGAATGTTTATGCCCACTCTCCATCCGATCACGGGGTCGAGTGGGAAAAGGGACAAACCACTCTGAGTGTACTGTAATCTTCATATATTTAGCGAATATCATTCATCCATAAGGTTCTAAGTCGATCTGATACTACTGCTAATACGTCCTAATGTATTGTAAATTGTGAATGCTAACAAACTTCATTTTATTAACCCGGTGACCTTCACCAACCAATCAGCGCTTAGTAAACCAAGGTGTCAGCCAGAAATTTGTCCGGCAAAGAAACTGGCTCACAGGAAGTGACTGTAAACTTCCACCGGAAATGACGTATATATGGTGTTCCTAAGTCATACCATTAGAGAAGGTAGATTTACACCGGTGTAGATGTGTGAGGATATGTGCAATTAATTTTGCGTGGTAGGAACAGAGTGCCAACCTCAGCCTGGCGTTGTCAATAGATATGAAAGCTGTAGCTGATGATGATGACATCATGTTGTATCTTGACCAAATTCTCAGCATTTTCTTCTTGAATTATTGTACAAACACTGAGAAATGGAGGTTCAATTCCTTTATTTTTCAACCTGGCAAGATTTGCTCTCATAAAGACAAGGTTAGTGTCTTTTTTTTTTATGATGAAATCCAGCAAGCAGTTCGATGCTAGAAAAATGTTGAAAATCTGATCGCACGTGACATTTTAACATTACAATCCTGCATTCAATTCTTGATTTAGGGCTATTACTTCATTATAGGACCGAATTTCAAAAAATAAAAAGATGGCTCATCGCTAAATTTTGCTGAAAAATGATTTTATGCAAAAAAAATAGAGTTTTAGGGTGTTTAAATATGTGTAAAAGTTGGGCAGGTTAACGTGAAACAGATTATCAGATAGTAGATATAAATAACGCAAACTTACAGAATTAGTAGTAATACAAATACAATTTGACCGAAACCAAACACATGTTTTGTATCTACATCTATTGAAAGAGGAAATTTTATTCACTATTTATGGCACGTGGATGGGTTTTTTTGTTGTTTTTTTATTAGAAGAACTCTTCATTCCCGTCATAAGCGTCTGGTCAACATGGATGCATTTTTAAAACGTATCTCGATTTATTCAAATTTGTCTGAAAATTATGAGGATTTAATGAAAACTTTGTGGCAAATGAACATATTATAAACTATAAAATGTATCTAGTTAACCTATAGGTGTATATATGAACACCATGGCATTAAATAGATAAATGTTCTTACGTTACTCTTTCTTCCCATCGCCATCTTGCCGTTTCTGTGGATTCAGATCAACTGTGGACTGAAGTGCGCACTGTAGATTTCGGAGAAAATGGGCGCTTTGGTGATTTCGGGGGCGAAATGGAGTTTTAAATGGCACATTTATGGTAAATACGTGCATACAATTCATGTTTATCTTGTTGTATGTTATATTGTAACTTTTATAATATATATTGAAGTCATGGAAAATTCGCATGCGTAATGTGGATTTTGTATCAATAATATTAATAACAAATAAATCGAAAATAGAAAACGGATGCAGCGCAATGGGGATTTCCGAGCGTAATTGAGGTTTAAATGTCATATAGCCTATCTTCTATTATAGATGTATGTCATGTATCGTATATTAGACCTTGAGCCACCAATAACCCCCCCCCCCCTGTGGGATTTTTGGTCAGTATGATTTTCGGATTCAGTAACCTATTGTCTATCAAACCTGATTGTCTGCGCCTACAAACTACAAAGCCGATGGATGAACAAATGGCGGCTATTTCCCAAAATGGCCGCCATACAAAACTGGGTGGTTTTAGAACAGGCCGATATGTGTCATTTAAATCACGTTCTTCCAAGTTAAGCGATATATTCACCAATTGAGTATAAAATGACTTACAATAAGTTTTATATTGGATACCATCCTCAAATAGCGACAATTATCAAAATGGCCGCCAAAATACTTAATTGTTTATGCTTGCAACATTTTGTTTCACCACACGATGAGCTACCTACAATTTAATCATGTCAGTAGCAACATATTCACATGGCAGATCCTTTTTCACATCGATTTGCATTATTTCTGGTGTGCTATCAACGGTAATTATTTTCAAAATGGCCGCCAAACAGGTATTATATAATGGCCCTTTCGGGTATTTTTGGAGATTATTGGAGTTCATGACAAATGACAAATGCATGAAAGCATTGTCATAATACTCGGAGTTTCGAGACAGGGTTAGTGAAGGGAAACTTGGGAAAACGGCACAGTATTGGCTGGGATACATGGATTCGTTGCATACGGTGTTGCAGTTTCTCCGAGCCACCAAAGAAAACAACTTAGACCTTCACATAGCATGTCTTCAGAAGATGTGTTCATTGTTCTTCAGCTTTGACCATCCCAACTACGCACGGTATACTACAGTATACTGCTGAGTTTGTTAAACTTAGAGCAGTTATATCATGGGATGGAAGATCTGTTGAGGAACAATGGATTCAGCGTGAACCGATCCAGTGTTCCGTCATCCAGAAATGGCGTGGATATCACAATAGAGCAAACCATCAATCGCCATGCTAAGTCACATGGAGGTATCATAGGTTTCAGTCGCAATTATGCAGCATACTACAGATGGTGTATGACGAGACACTTCCGAGCTAGCTACATGGATGCTACGCTTGAACTGGCTGATATGAATGCGCATGAACAGTCTTCACACAAGGACACACGAACTTCGGAAATATCCAGAAGTGAAACAGACGTCAAGAAAATTATCAATGCAATAGGAAATTTTATAGATCCGTTTGAAGTATCAGATGAATCGCTCTATTGCATATCTTCAGGGACGCCAGCTCCTAAAGATGTCGTTGACGATCTGCTGTCTGCAGAAATGACAGGAAAACAAAGGTTTGAGCGGTTTGTCCAGGAGCGGTTTGTTGAAAAGTCAGTCAGCTTTCATGCACCAATAAAACAGTTGCGCCTGAAAACATTTGCATCACTCGCTAAAGCTGTGAAGCTCACTGGTACGCAGAGAAAGACAAAGGAGTTAGTAGCTGAACGAAATATATTTGGGCAGCTAATTTTACTTGCTCTCAAACACAACATTGACATGGAAAATGTGCTTAGCTACCCATTGGGACCTGTGCCATGGTCGCTCGCCACTGCAGATGGCTCGCCAGCAAAAACTGATAAAGCTAAACTCATGCACCAGCTTGAAGGACAATCACATAGTGTTGATGTACATCCGACGGGTCAAGTGAGCTATATTATTGACGGCAATGCACTGTTACACATGCAGACCGCTTTGCCAAACACATTCGCGGATCTTGCAGATAACATATATCATCAGCTCCCGAAAGTTGAGCGTGTAGATTTTATTTGTGGACAGATACCATACCAAGACTTGTCAATAAAAGCATATGAGCGACTACGCAGGGGTACATCAAAGACTTACATTATAAAAGGACCTCTCACAAAAGTTCCACGATATTGGAAACTGTTCTTGTCAAACAATTCAAACAAAACACAACTAATTAGACTGCTCATGTCTGAATGGATGCAAGATAAGTACGCTCCAAAGCTGATCGGCAAGACTATTCAGTTTGTAAGCGGGGAGCAATGTATGCAGCTAACTAGCACTGATGGTAAGACTACACAAACTGTTGAGATAGAGGAGTTGCACTCATCGCAAGAGAAGGCGGATACACGGCTAATCCTGCATTGTGCGTACCATGCACTGCATACACCAGAGAACAGCACCATTATTGTGAGATCCCAGACACGGATGTGTTTGTTTTGATGTTGAAATTCGGACAGAAGCTGAAACAACAACTGCTGTTAGATACCGGAGTTGGGAACAAGAGGCGGCTGGTTGACATACATGGTGTCATTGGAGACATAGGAACTGAACTGTGTTTGGCATTGCCTGCACTCCATGCTATTTACAGGCTGATAGCACAAGTGCTTTCGTTCGGCGTGGTAAAGTTACTCCTTTGAAAACACTCCAGAAGTTGGGAATGTCTCAGTCAGTTGATGAAAAGCTATTTCAAACGCTTGAACACTTTGTATGCTTGCTGTACAACAAATCAGACATTACAGATATCAACAAGCTACGAATGGAGCTATTTCTACAAAAGTGTAGCCCCAGGTCTGGCGATCTTCTTTCGACGTACAATGGGGCTGACCTGAGCCTTTTACCACCATGCAGATCGTCACTGAAAATGCATGTAGCAAGAGCCAACTATCAAACGCTCATTTGGAACAATGCTGACAGGCGTGATGCAGACATACCGCCACCAGATGAACATGGATGGGAAGTTAACAATGGCTTGTTAGAATGCAAGTGGACAGAAGGAGATCACCTGCCAAGTGTAATGGTTGATCTGTTAATAGAGGAACGGGATGACGTACCTGATACTGATTTGAACAGAAGATCCTGAAGCAGAGAGCCTACGTGATGCCATGTTTGACACTGATGACGCGTATGACTAGTCTGGATTTATCTTAACCTACTCTCACAATTAGAACTTCACATAACTTGCCTGATGTTGTGACGATCGCAATTTGAATATTGTAAACCATGATGTATTTTGCCTCTTGAATTGTATTATATGTGGCTGGAACGTTTGTATATTGTCTTTCATCTTGCCTGATGCTGTGATGATTGCCTCGCCATAGATGCGATGTTTTGACATTAATAACATGTATACTTTTTGTTTTGCAAGTTGAATGCTGTAAACCATGATATATATGTTGCCTCTTGAATTGTATTATATGTGGATCAAGCTGTTGCCTATTGTGTTTCATCTTGCCTGATGCTGTGAGGATTACCTCGCCACATGTGCGATGTTTTGACTTTAACAATATGTAGAATATTTTGTATTGCAAGTTGAATACTGTAAACCATGATGTATGTTGCCTCTTGAATTGTATTATATGTGGATTCAGTTTTTGCCTATTTGCCTGATGCTGTGAGGATTGCCTCGCCACAGGTGCGATGTTTTGACTTGAACAACATGTAGAATATCTTGTATTGCAAGTTGATTACTGTAAACCATGACATGTGTTTCCTCTTGAATTGTATTATATGTGGATTACGTTTTTGCCTATTGTGTTTCATCTTGCCTGATGCTGTGAGGATTGCCTCGCCACAGGTGCGATGTTTTGACTTTAACAACATGTAGAATATTTTGTATTGCAAGTTGAATACTTTAAACCATGACATTTGTGTTGCCTCTTGAATTGTATTACATGTGGATTAAGTTTTTGCCTATTGCGTTTCATCTTGCCTGATGCTGTGAGGATTGCCTCGCCACAGGTGCGATGTTTTGACTTGAACAACATGTAGAATATTTTGTATTGCAAGTTGATTACTGTAAACCATGACATGTGTTTCCTCTTGAATTGTATTATATGTGGATTACGTTTTTGCCTATTGTGTTTCATCTTGCCTGATGCTGTGAGGATTGCCTAACCACAGGTGCGATGTTTTGACTTTAACAACATGTAGAATATTGTGTATTGCAAGTTGAATACCTTAAACCATGACATGTGTTGCCTCTTGAGTTGTATTATATGTGGATTACGTTTTTGCCTATTGTGTTTCATCTTGCCTGATGCTGTGAGGATTGCCTCGCCACAGGTGCGATGTTTTGACTTTAACAACATGTAGAATATTTTGTATTGCAAGTTGAATACTTTAAACCATGACATGTGATGCCTCTTGAATTGTATTATATGTGGATTACGTTTTTGCCTATTGTGTTTCATCTTGCCTGATGCTGTGAGGATTGCCTCGCCACAGGTGCGATGTTTTGACTTTAACAACATGTAGAATATTTTGCATTGCAAGTTGAATACTGTAAACCATGATGTATGTTGCCTCTTGAATTGTATTATATTTGGATTCAGTTTTTGCCTATTGTGTTTCATCTTGCCTGATGCTGTGAGGATTGTCTCGCCACTATAACAAGATTATTAATGTTGTAGATCAACTACTGTTGCCGATAATGATCTAGTGCCCCGAAATGTTTGAATATTCGGATATATTTCAAAATCGGTACCGTCAATTTTTATTTGAGAAATGTCCGTACAGACGGACGAAAACACGGACTCATAGTATATGTAGTAAGCATGGACAATAATGTTACATATTGGAGTTGTTTTCAATCCATTGTAAGCGGTTATAATGTTGTTAAATTGCATAATATTACATACTTGTTAAATTGCCATTGTAAAATGAGTGGGTGGGGAATGGTCGAAAATACATTATTTTTCACTTTGTATATTTTGTGGTAGACACTAAATAGTCGACGTATATACATTTGATATGTTCAATTGGCCCTACTAGACTACATTGACATTGATAAAATGAAAAAACGCCAACTTTTCATAAAGTTATTAACATGTATATTTTACCATTGAAATTGGGTGGGTGGGGTAATAAAACCTGCAAAATATGACTTCTAGATTGTCAAATTTATTTCAATTGCATATTATTCTATTCCATGGTGTTCAAAATCTCGGAAAACGTACGAAAATACCATCTTATTCGAACAAAAGGATATAAGTTAGGCAATTTTTATTAAAAAATGCGATTTTTCAAGATACTAAAAATACCGAGGGTGAAATACTTGAAAATGGCGCCATATGTTCATCCATCGGGTTACAGAGCGCAGACAACGGATTAATACTCATAATTGAATGTAGTTTCAGGAAATATATGTCTGCAAAAATCCCACAGGGGGGGGGGGGGGGGGGGGGGTAGGGGAGGGTTTCGGTCATTGGCTCACGGGCTATATCGATGGTTCAGCGCAATACGGTCGTAACTCACATTTGTTCAAAATGGATTTTTTTTCATTTGCTAACGTATTTTCCATTAAAGGTAAATGCCCACTCAGTAGGCGCAAAATGTTCGTATTGATTGGCCTTATTCTATACATTTTATATCGGACGTAATTAAATGTCCACACTGATATCAGGGGCGATAACCGACTGTATTTATTTTTTGATGGGCAATGATCATGCTTTATAATCTGTCGAAAATATTTTTGTTTTCATGTGACGCATTTAATTAGTGTAAATAATGAAAACATATAATGCCTCATTTGCATATGAAAATAGCCGCGCGTCACTATCAGTAAAATAAATATTAATAAATGATTATACATGTATACATGTATAACGGCCACTCGTAATTTTTAGAACTGGTGGAATAGTGACACAATTATACACTTTTCATTGGTCAATCATTATTTCACTTCGGAGTTGCAAGCGCTATGTGTTCTCTCGTCACAGTTTGTGCTTTCCAGTCATTGTGACAGTTTGAAATATTTTTTTTGAATTTGAATTGAAATGGCAGATAAATCAGTTAGAACTGCTAACTATCGTTGTAGCTTTAAGATTGTGGGCATCACAGTTAAACGGACACAAACTAGTGGTGTATTGTGACAACTAGTCGTCCTGTGCTGTAATTAACAAGGGCTACAATCATGTTTAAGGGAAATATCTTGCAGCAACATTTGAATTTGAATTTGAATTGAAAGCAAAATACATTAAAGGAGTAGACAATTAACCGTGCAGCAGATCATTTCAGTCGGTGGAACATTAATGACTTGCATAGGAAGGAATTCTTGCAGAATTATGGTCAGAATGCGGTAGAATGCGAAGGATCGGCACATTTATTTAAATTTTGCAATACCTGGTAATTTTTTGTCTTCCAACGTTTCTAAATAATATATATATATATATTTTTTTTTTTTTTTTTGCAGAATCACAGTTGGCACAGCTAAGGACGGATTTGAAAGTTTCCACAAAATTGGGTTACGCTTCTGGTACTACAAAGAACTTGAGGATTCAATGAGATTCTTATCTATTGTTTTGTTGTTATTTTTCTTTCTGTGCTGTGCCAACAACCACACAAACATTGTCATTATATGCTCAATTTCGGTCATTTAAATTCAGTTGATTCCATTAGAAACTATATTAGTGGTGTTCGAACAATGCATTTAATGTTGGGTATTGAAATTGACATAAACTTTTTTTTGGTGAATTTGAGTTTAAAAGGTATGAGTAGATTAAAACCGCATTGTATTCGACAGTTTTTACCTATCACTCCAGAGATTTTGGTAAAATTGCATACCAAATTGGATTTTTCGTTGAATTTGGACGTTTGTTATTGGTGTTTGTTTTTGTTCGCTTTTTTTTTGTTAGCTTGGAAATCAAATTTAGTTCTTGAAAGTAAAAATGATGCATCTGGTAAGTATTTACTTAGAGAAAATTGCAAATATTTGGTTGTTTCTGTAAATTGGACAAAAACGTTGGGGTGGGGGGGGGGGGGGGGGGGGCTACATTAGCCTTTCAGGCTGGAGTACCGTCCGACTTAATTCAGCATCAGGGCGATTGGAAGAGTGATGTGTATAATAAATATGTATGCTTCACTCTTGTTGATAAGCTTGATGTTGCGCGATTAATGAACGTGTGTATTGTATGAATTTGTTTTTTGTATAGTATGACATTTGTGGCGGCGGTGGATGACGAAATTGGGCGTATGAGATTTGAGACCAGTGTAGTTCCTGATCGAGTAATTATGGTGGATCTATAGTGAAATGTTGAACTATAAATATTATATAATATTACATTGTACATAATAAATATTTAAACATTTAAAAACAATTACAAGTTTGAAAAACTCGGAATGAAAAAACAATTTCAGTGCAATACGGTTGTAACTCACGTTATTTGTACAACAGTTCTGTGCTGCATTTGTGATGTGCAATGATCATACTTTATAATCTTAATAATAATAATAATTTGTTTCAGGTGACGCATTTAATTAGTATAAATAACTAAAAAATATCATGCCTCATTTGCATATGAAAATAGCCTGATACAACCGCGCGTCACTATCAGTAAAATAAATATTACTAAATTATTATATCTGTATAGCGGGCACTCTTACTTTTTAGAACTGATGGAATAGTGACACAATTATACACTTATTTAATTCCTATAAAGAACAGTCTGTGCCTACTGAGTGGGCATGTATCTTTAAGTCACTTGAGCATAATTGAAATAGTCAGTATATATAGTTTGTTTCAGATCGATATTTTATTATTTCAATGCATATTTGTGCAATTAAAGGTTCATTATTTCGTCACGTATGTTGAATGAAAAACATGTAATTGTAATATAAAAAAAATGGTCATAAGCCATATTGTAAAAATAAGAATGCAAAAAATTACAGAGTACCTGAACTATGCGAGTCGTTTGGCTCGGAAGTCTAACAGAGTAAATTACTGGTATGCGCCAGAGACTACATCATTGTCTCACAACGCATCTAATTCTGAATCGCAGTTTTGGCGAATGATTACACCAATGATAACCATTGTAAATTCAAACATGGCACACGTACGTTACACATGATACGGACCACGTAAATGGGTATTACCAGATACGTCATACTCCCATAATTTCTAAAATATATTTTTTCATAATTATTGTAGTTGACTATGTTTGTCTCAAACCTTGTTTTCATATAATTTACCGTTTACATTGTTTTATTAGACAATTTATACAAAATTATGGTATATATTCCAGTGACTGAAATCATGGATATATATCTTTAATACACAATAGTGTAAAATGATTATATAATTTCATTCCAATATTTAACTGAAAGCTAAACATGAGTATGTGGCATATTAAAAGCAAAATAATTTTTGACGAATAGTTAAAATTGTACTGAAAAAAATCTTCAATTTTTAACTTTAGAGTAAATACTAATGCATGATTTTGTTTATACATTGCTATGATTATGGTCAAAGGCACTGAGTATCACATAAAGTGATAACAAAAGAGTCGTAAAAAAAATTGTAGAGTATTTCTAAACCCAATTGTACCTACAAGTCGCCAGAAAATGAAAAATTAATATAATTAAGTAGCATTGAAAATGCTAGTTTTTCTCCAATTTATGGTTACCGGACCAGGCTTAATTTTATATAATACATGACATTATAATATAGTGTCTAAAATGGAAATTTCTTTCAAGATGTGGTATAGTATAGTAATTTCTGAACAGAAAATAACTTCATTTCACAAATATTCCTTACTTTTGTATTTTTAAATAACATCATAATCAAAGTTTCTGAGAGTATATACAATATCATTAAAGATAATGCAAATGTTTCGGAATTTTAGTGTATGAAATTGTGCTATTGGTTGATATACGTAATGTGCAGTGCATGAAGCGAAACACAACATATTGAGACAATACCTGTAATAACTGTACATATTGCCGCTGGTGTGATGGGCATAGCACCATATAAGCTACGTATTTGCGTAAATACCCAATTAAAATTGCCAAAACCCCAATTTAAATCAGAAGTAGCGAGTATCAAAAAGCAATAACAAATTTGTGGTACATTTATCATGCTACAGAAAACAATAAACAGACCACAAATATAGCATATTTTCCATGAAAACACATCTTGGTATTTCATTAGTATACTCTCCAAGGAGACAATTCTAATGAAATGCCAAGACATGTTTTCATTTCGAAGCAAACTAATCAATAAGTTATAACTGCTGTCTGTTGATGTGTAAACAGTAGTGTGATTTTATTTTAACGAATTAAACTATTGAAATACCCACTTGCTGCAGATATGATGGAGTGAAAGTACTCAATTACTAATTCCTTATCTGGAGCCCTGTATCCTATTTCACCAACATTGCAAAGTGTACTTATCTAGCAAAGTATACTTTGAGGGAGAAATTTTCAATTTAAAGATAATTTATTATTTTTTATTGTACTGAATTTATTACATTATCACAGCCATTTCGGCTGTGATAATGTAATACATTCAGTATAATAATTCTGCATACATTTACTTTTAATCATCAAATATGTGCAGTCGTTAGTTCTATATGACATAATGCATTTCGGGAAAAATAAATGATTACTCCCTCAAAGTATACTTTTCTAGATAAGTATACTTTGCAATTTTGATGAAATCAGCTACTGGATGGGTGTCTGTTAACCTCCACTCCAGAATCGCTCAATATAATTAAACTAATGTGTCAGTAGTTTCAAGTTGAACTAATAAATACACCTGCTTTCAATAAACTGTTTAAATAACCGAACAAACCACTATCAATTAATTGTTCACTTCATATCTTCATAACATTTAAATATGTAAACGTAGGTCAAGGCCATGGTCCTAATAATAATGTCTTGATATACAGTGTACACCTGCAGTGAATAAACAAGCAGTACGAATATTAGCAGTATATGTACTGATATTAGTCAAAAACATTCAATTAAGGCATGTACAAGTAAAATGCATTAATGCTCTAAACACTGATGACTGAAGGTCAATGTCACGACCTTGATGATAATAACGTGTTATGTTCAGGAAAGAAAATACATCAATAAAATCTTCATTCACTGCAAGTAAATTGCTGAAGCTGAAGCCAGTATACCAAGTTTAACAACATATTTGTATACAAGAGCTCTGCGGAGCAAGATGTCCAGCCTGGCACAGTTTGATAGTACATACGGAGCTTGTAATATCCTTGGGGTTAGTGAGCACCATAGGCTTTCTGTAGAATGATGCGAGATGTTAAAAATACACCTATGACATATTAAAGCATTCCATTGAGGGAAAGAGAATTTATAATGAAGTGTACAGTTTTCGAAACAAAACATTTTCTAAGTCCTTAACATTGGGATTAGCGGGCAACATACGCTTTCTGTATAATGATGCAGGATGATGCTACAAATGCACCGATGAAATATTAAAGCATTCCATCAATGAAAACAGAAGTTATTGCAGATTAACCCCTATGCTATTTTTTGTGGACAGACGGACAGACGGACGAACAGACAACTTTTGCATCCATATATTCCCTTTTCGCTACGCGAGGGGACAATAAACTGAAACCAAAACACTTATTTTCCAACAAACACAGCTAAACACAAACAAGAATGCCGCCAACGACATATATCTCAGGACTGGCACCGATGCTAAATTTCTATACTAGACATTTTTGAAGTCCATGACCTTGACCTTGTGGTTACCGGACACCATGAACTTTATTCAGATGATGCGGAATGTTCTTACAAATGCATGTATGAAATATTAAAACATTCCATCAAGGGAAACAGAAGCTACAATAAATTAGCCCAAGCGTTAAGTTTTCAAAACTGAGCATTTTCTAAGCCCGTGACCTTGACCTTGTGGTTAGCGGGCACCATGGGCTTTCTGTAGAATCATGCCGGATGTTGCTATATTTTACACCTAAGAAGTATTAAAGCATTCCATCAAGTGAAACAGAAGTTGTAATAAATTAAACCGAGCGTTAAGTTTTCCAAACCCGGAGTTTTCTAAACCCGTGAGGTTAGCGGGCACTATGGGCTTTCTGTAGAATGATGCGGGATGTTGGTTCAAATGCATGTATGGAATATTCAAGCATTCCAATGAGGGAAACAGAAGTTACAACGAATTAACATGAGCGTTAAGTTTTAGAAACATAGCCAAACGCAAAAACTTAACGTTGAATGCATGTGAAAAGAAGGTCAATGAACCAGGAAAACTAGGCCAAGATCACATGGGCTCCCTCTGTGTGAGATGGTTACAACACAGTGTTGATGTAGTTTGAAGGTGGTAGGACTTATAGTTTTCCTGAAACTGAGCTAAATGCAAAACTTAACATTGAATGTATGTGAAATGTAGGTCAATAAACCATGAAAACTAGGTCACGATCACATAGGCTCCCTCTGTGTGAGATGGTTACACCACAGTGTTGATGTATACCGAAGCATTCCATCAAGGGAAACAGAAGTTGTAATAAATTAAACCGAGCGTTAGGTTGTCCAAACCCGGAAATTTCTCAGTCAGTTACCTTGGCCTTTGGGGTTGCATGGCACCATGGGATTTCTGTAGAATGATGCGGGATGTTGTTAAAAATGCATGTATGTAATATTAAAGCATTCCATTGAGGGAAACAGAAGTTACAATGAATTAACCTGAGCGTTAAGTTTTAGAAACAGAGCTAAACGCAAGCACTTAACTTTGAATGTATATGAAAAGTAAGTCAATGCACCATGAAAACTAGGTCAATGTCACATACATGGGCTCCCTCTGTGTGAGATGGTTACACCACAGTGTTGATGTATACCAAGTATGGAGGTCGTAGGACTTATAGTTTTCTGGAAACTAAGCTAAACGCAAAAACTTAATGTGAAATGTTGACGCCGCCGCATACGCCGACCCTGGCGCCAACGCTGACGGAAAAGCTATGCCTATGTCCCGCTTCTGCTAAAGCAGGCGGGACAAAAATTTATTCCGAGTTACGACCGCATTACGCTGAAATATGTCAGCCTTTTGGCTGTAACTTTCGGCGCAATATGGTCGTAACTCAAATATTTGGAAATATAACTTTTTTATTTAACTGAATATTTTTGCACAATGTTATTTATTTTTCATGTCTGTTATTATATAATATTAGTACAAATGGTGCATAACTGAGTTGAAGTGTTCATTTTTGGAAATATTTTTGGCTCTCCTGGACAGTTTACAAAACAATAATTACGACCGTATTGCGCTGAACCCTATATATAGCGTGGTTCAAATTATATGTCCCCACTTTGGAACCTATATCTGTTACAAGTAGATAATAATAATAATCATAGTGATCACAATGAAATATAATTATTCACCATTTTGTCCAGTATATAATATTCAGGAAAAACATAGATTTTCCGCTATATATATGGTTTTCAACAAGTATACACATTTTTTACATAACGTAAAAATAGCCTATCTTTGAAAAGTCTAATTTTCACACAAAATTTGCGTCCAAAAGCTGACTCGATTTGTGAAACAATGCATCTTCTCAAGTGTTTCTTTTTTTTGCTGATGGAATAACTTCTTGCCTTTCTCAATATATGCACATGCAAATACTTAGCTAGTTCAGTTGTGGAAAATGAGGGATTCATTCCACATGTTCCATACGTGTTCACAAGAATACACGTTTTAGAGATATTGATAATCCGGTTTCTAAGACCATCTACAGCTGTTTTACTTACATGTACATGTAGTTCGGTTCTGATTAAATAAAATAATACCACATACATTATATACGTATCTCATCATATGGTCAACTTTTGTTACTTGTTCTTCATAATAGATAATAATTGCCATCACGTACATATCTAAATGATGAAATGTTCTTTGTTTTTACATAATATACATTTATCAAAGAAATATATGACACAATTAACCAATTACTACTTGCATGATTAACACATTCAATTCACTGTATACTATATGTGTATCGGTTTAATGATTCATCATTCAGTCATAATATTACCTTTGTATAAGGTTAATGGTTCAAATAGTCTGCCGTAACAGTTCATTATCATTTTCCGATGTTGTCTATCTACATTCGTAACAGTTTTCGACCAATTTTCATGAATTATTTGAAATACCAGTAATATCATACATTGAATATTGTGACGTCATACCCTAAAAGTAGTGACGTCATTAGTTAGAATATATAATGAGTAAAATGCTACAATATATTACTTTGTAATACACTTTAGTTTGAATGATTATCTTACTTAGAACACCATAGTTATGTATATTTAAAGTGGGGACATATATTTTGAACCACCATGTATGTTATGATCTTGCATATCTATAAAAAATAATAGTTATTCAAGTCATGGTGAGTGCGTATGTGAAATGGGAGCCGTTAACACTACGATGACGCCGATATCAAATTTAGCAGCATTACTTATGTAGCTGTAGTCTGAACATTTTGCAGAGAAAATGGAATCGGACGGAATCAAACGTTGTTAACTTATTTCGATTAAAATATCTCTGCAGAATGTTCAAACTAACTACAGTAGTAGTAAGGGAGTCAAAATGATACCACCTACCGTGATATCATTTATAACGCTCTATAATACCCCCACCACTCCCGAAAAATCAAAAATTGGTTAACGAGGAAAATTGGGACTCCCGACAGCAAATTTCTGAATTTTTGGAGAAAATAATTTTGAAAAGAGGGAGTCCCAATTATATTGGTAATTGACTTTTGAAAGTATATATTGGTGTCATAAATACATCATGTTGTTTTTTTTACGTCCAATTGAACAGAAAAAACAAGTACCAATATTATTAGAGAAAATGGATAATACAATACAATTTGAATTGAAATTTTGTAATGACTGTGTTGAAGAAGTTTACGAAGCGTACGGGGGTTACAATCCTGTATATAAATTCTATAAAATGAGAACACTAGGCGATATCGAATATATGAAATACCAGCGTAATTTATTACGCTCCGATAAAAACGTTACATTTACAATATTATACCGGCAATTATGTCAACTATACAATAGGCAAATACAAACATTAAGACGGATAATGCGTATCGGATATGAAACTAAGGTGTATTATATAAAAAAATTAAAACCCAACAATTCGTTTACGAATGTACATTTCTACGATATCGCTTATAAAGATATTGAAAAATTATTATTGAAAAAAAACAAACTACTAATTAATTTATAACCGAGTGTATTTTCCTTATCGAAGATATGTAAACGGGCTATCTGAAATTATTTTTCATCAACCTCGAGCGGTCTTATAGGAACACCGTTGTCATACTTTGAGTGTATTTTTCCTTATTGGTGGTATGTAAACTGGCAATCTGAATTTATCAAATTTATCAACCTCGAGCGGTCGGATAGGAACGCCGTTGTCATGCAGTTGTTTACCATAGCGACCACATTTGTAGGGATAGAAATAAATAAATAAAAAATGTTTAACTCCAACCACGGCGCGAACCCATGACCCTCGTCTCTATACATTATCGCCGTAACCCACACAACCACGTAGGCTGTTATGATAAACATTACCTAGTGTTGTACAAGTATCGATTTACGACAATGTTTCAATTACACGGGTTATGAACCATGCGTAAATTGATAGCCGAGGTAAACAGACAGTTATTTATAGTCGAGTGTATCAATTTACACAGGTGATTACAGTGTAATCCTCGACCGAATTTGTTATGCGATTACGGCGTAATTCTCAGTGAAAAACACATGTTGTATAGGTATGTAAATTTGTTTACTGCACCAATATAATTATTTTATAAAATATCACAATGGTGCTGTAACATTTCTTCCGACTTTATCTCCAAGTTTTTCCCTAAATTTATCCCAATCAGTACACTCAATTTTGGGCATGGTGGCGCGCGCCTTGATTCTTATATCATTTTTCAATTGTTCATATCTCCCCATTTCTTCCACCACGGATTCAAACTCTAAATTTGATATTTTCTTATCGGCCAATGCTTTGGACACTATAACGTCGATGCTATTTTTCTTAGACCTGGCGAGAATGGATATTCTATCATGTTTTCTACATTTTTTCTCGAGTTTTCCACCCGACGCCCTAATTACCATACACAGCAACCCAGAAACGGCCGACACCGCACATAAAATCCCCGCTACAGGAACCGTTATAATGGTGGATATAGTTGCAGCTGTCCCCGCCCCACACAACACAGAAACACTCGCCAGAGCCGTGCTAGATGCTTCAGCCGTGTTCACCGCGCGTCTATATTTTTTAGCGTTTATTTTTCTATTTGTATATTCTCTAACTAAAATATCCTGCATAGCGACGATATTATTCAACATAAAATCTGAACTTCTTTCGTTAATTGTACACAGTGTTGATGGAGTGGTATTGACTATTGGAAGCGTTGATTCGTTCATGATTTTCAATATATTAGTATTTACAAAATAAGTTCAATTAACAATGAGACAATAGTGGAAGAACTCTCTGGGTCACCGATTTTCGTAACAAAGTTAATAACACTACCTTTGAAAAGTCTAATTCGATCATAACCGAAGAACGAAACCACCGTCAAACTATCTCCAGTGATTTTAGTGACTCCAACCCCCTGTTCTTCCCCATCTACTAAAATATTTATCGCGACCGCGCCCACAGGTTTACCACTACCATTAACCGAGCAGACCGCCATTTGGATAACTTCACCTGCGGCTGTCATAGTGTATCCCCCACATTTATTACTCGCTTTGGCACCGAACGAATATTCATAGTGCCCCTCAACCAATGGGCCCCACTTCTCAGCCCAAACTGTTATGACACGTTTTGGCGTTTTCATTGTTCGCACTATTCCGGCAAGCGCACTGTTTGCGTTATATGCCTCAGTACGAATCTTATAAGAGGCCTCCTCAAGAGCTTTGGTCGCGGCTATACGATCATGTTTCAGTTTATCGGAAACTTCGGTTATCTTTCCGTCTAGTTCGGTAAGTGCCGCTTCTCTGCTGAGAGAGTCCTCTAAGCGCAACGCATCATAAGCCTCCGTAATGGTCGCCTGGTGGCCTTCTAGGGCTTTCTTAAAACCCGACCGGGCCTCTTTTTGAAATTCGGTTATTTTCCCGTCTAGTTCAGCAACCGCCGCTTCTCTGATGAGAGAGTCCTCTGAGCGCAACACCTCATAAGCCTTCGCAAGGGCTGCCTGGTGGTCTTCTCGGGCTTTCTCAACACCCGACCGGGCCTCTTTTTGAAATTCGGTTATTTTTTTATCTAGTTCACCAACCGCCACTTCTCTGTTGAGAGAGTCCTTTAAGAGCAACGCATCATAAGCCTCCGTAAGGTCCGCCTGGTGGTCTTCTCGGACTTTATCAATCCCCAACCGGGCCTCTTTTCGAAATTTGGTTATTTTTTCGTCTAGTTCAGTAAGTGCCGCTTCTCTGTTGAGAGAGTCCTCTGAGCGCAACGCCACATAAGCCTCCGTAATGGCCTCCTTGTGGTCTTCTCGGACCCCCTCAACCGTCAACCGGGTCTCTTTCAGAAATTCGGCTATTTTCCCGTCTAGTTCAGTAAGTGTCGCTTCTTTACTGAGAGAGTCCTCTAAGCGCAACGCATCATAAGCCTCCGCAAGGGCCTCCGCAAGGTTCGACTGGTGGTCTTCTCGGACTTTATCAATACC
The DNA here is from genome assembly GCA_029237695.1 of Conchocele bisecta. NCBI lineage: Eukaryota > Metazoa > Mollusca > Bivalvia > Lucinida > Thyasiridae > Conchocele > Conchocele bisecta. Next base: position 28,396,786 of record CM055266.1, read on the forward strand.
CGACCGGGTCTCTTTTCGAAATTTGGTTATTTTTTTATCTAGTTCGGCAACCACCGCTTCTCTGACGAGAGAGTCCTCTGAGCGCAACACCTCATAAGCCTCCGTAAGGTCCGCCTGGTGGTCTTCTCGGGCTTTCTCAATACCCGACGTGGCCTCTTTTCGAAATTTGGTTATTTGTTCATCTAGTTCGGTAAGTGCCGCATCTCTAATGAGAGAGTCCTCTAAGCGCAACGTATCATAACCCTCCGTAAGGGCCGCCTGGTGGTCTTTCTCGGACTTTATCAATATCCGACCTGCTCTCTTTTTGAAATTTGGTTATTTTCCCGTCTAGTTCGGTAAGTGTCGCTTCAACCGATGAAGAGAGTCCTCTAAAACGCAACGCAATCATAAGCCTCCGTAAGGTCCGCCTGGTGGTCTTCTCGGACTTTATCAATCCCCAACCGGGCCTCTTTTCGAAATTTGGTTATTTTTTCACCTAGTTCGTTTAGTTCCGTTTCTCTGATGAGAGTCCTCTGAGCGCAACACCTTATAAGCCGCCTGATATTTCTCAATATCCGTTCGGACTCCCTCAATTTGTGCAGTCGCCGTCAGCACTTCTACTCTAACATCTGATATACTCCTGTGAATCCCGTTTGTGACCCTCGATATAGTTTTATTTATCAGGGCCTTGGTTTTTCCAGTAGTTAAAAAGTCGCCCTCTGTCGGGATGAATCCACCTTCTGCCGGTTCCAAATTCTTTGAATTTATTACCCAATCGGAAGAACTACCTGGTCCGTATATACTCATAATAAAATTAATTATAATATTGGGCACCTATACTCAATTGGAAATTTCGAGAACTACCGAAATCGGGTAATCGTTTTTCAACTTTCTCGCTTGATCATCGAGAATAGAGACCGTAAATTCGTGGATATGTCCCGATTCCAAAACTTTCATCTCGGGGTGTGGGAGTCTAAGGTCACAGTCTCGCCATAGAAACAGTCGCTGGCTTGCACGGTTTTCAGTAATGTGCTGGGAGTGCCGTCTACCGTGTTGTACGATGTGTTCACCCGATCCAGGTGCACCCTGAGAGTTTTCGTGAAGGCGAAGTCCACCGGGTTATCACACCGACGTACTCACCCGGGGTAAACACTCCTTTGTTTGAGGAGTATGTCTCTCTAAAACCGAGTTGAATACCCAACCCCGGGGAGACCACCACCTTATTATCAGTGCTGATGGGTCATTGTTGCGAGCCCGGTAGCATTCGATTACTGTGAGGTTGATTATACCGTCAAGCTCTGAGTTGACAAAATCTTTGAGCTGTCTTATTCCCCACAGTCCGTGAGGCAGCTTTACACCTAATTGTTGTCCATTCCTTCTCATAGTAAAACCCTTCGCTCTTCCCCACATTCTGCCACCCAACCGTGAACGTGATTGATCTGAGGCCTACCCGGCGTTGTCCGCAGCAGTTGTCGATTGATTTTTGAAGTTCACAACTCCTTTTTTGAACATTAGTGATAGTAGCAAACATAATAATATCTTTCAATGGATACAAAAGCATTTAGCTTTAACTCTAATGCAAAGTACGCGGTTGGTGGTAAATACACGCAAAAAGACGTTGTTAACCGCCTTGTACACCCAACCGTAACGGTTAGACCGGACAGTGGCTTTGCCACCAATTTCCCTAACACGTTTGAGAAATATAGGCTGCCCAAGATTACTACGATGGAGGTGGTAAACGGGTGGAAAGCCACACCGATGCAGTTTTGGCAGAACCAGCTAAATTTCGCTGTATGGTGCGCAACAGCCGGGTGTGGAGTTTCACATAAAGACCATCTAACATCCAAGAATGTCATGCTCCGAAGTGTCTACAACTTTCACGCGTATTATACTATTAGGAGGATTCTCAAAGAACTAGGTATTTCTCTACCTTAAGACGACGCCTGGGATCCCATTTCCAACGCATACGACCGTATGGCGTTTGAAAGACTGTGTAACGAATTTAACGTTTCAAAAGACGCGGACTGGAGACAGAAAGCATTTCCTACCAGCACCGGCCTCGGGGACGTTCTCATTCGGGGGCCAGTCCGGGAATTGGACGCAGACTGATTTTAGACACAATCACTCCGGTGACCACATCGTCAGTCGGAACGCCGGGAATTTTGACCACGCGACTATGACTTTCGGGCCGGAAGTGTCTGGAGGTCGACACTGTGGCGTGTTTTCTTGTAAAATGTTACCTCCGAAACGGGCTCACGTAGATTACATACAGCAGGCTGCTGAGGTTCAGAACGCGTGGGGTACATTTATGTTAGATAAGGGTCTAGGTTTCACGCAGGCCGGGGTTACTCGCGTCAACGACTCCATTCGCACGTACGTCTGGGCCATCCTCGGCGCACAGAAGCAAACTCGCAGTTCTATACTGGGCACTGGAACGGCGTTTGATGCACAAAAACAATTCTTGGCACTTGTAGAGGACGCCATCTCAGCTAGGGTGGATCTGGAGAAGGCGATCCAGAATTATCAAGACGTTTTGCAGAATGCCAGCACTCCAGTAGACTATGTATTTGGAATAGGTATTTATATGGCGCCGAGCAATATGATACTACGAGACGACCTGGTTGACGGTTACAATAATCAGATCGTAATCGCCACCGCCAATCAAAAAATCGGCCGCAACGGTAACGTGAACACGGATATCATCAAGCGCACCCCCAACATGATCAGGTTTAACAGTGTTGTAAGTGGAACCGATTTCATAAAACCCCCAAAACACAAAATGGATACACATCCCTCAACACAATCGAACCCAGTACCCCCAATTAGTAAATTGGATGCACCATCGAGTTCCCCCAATCCAATCATCAACAATGTTGAAACACCAATCGAGCTTGGAAGCACAACACACGAGGAGGAGAAATTAGCGCTCGTCGTTGCCCTCGTGGCGATCGGATTATTTACGCTTTGGTTTTAGGAACTCTCTGGCGAAGAATAGTAGGAGACCGGCGATTGCCACGATTAAAGCCCAGGTATTTTTGGCTAGCCATCCGGCCGTTTTTGAAAATATAGATAGCAAGTAAGAAACGATACTTCCGATCAGTCCAGGTAGTGCCGCAGCCGCCTTTTCGGCTAATTTTGCCAGGAGACTGGCGAGGGCTTTTAATTGTTTTTTTATCCACTCCTTGGCTCCGCCGGATGGCGTGGGTGGTGGTGTGGGTGCTGGCGCGGGTGGTGGCGCCGCACCACCAGTGAAAGCTAGAACTATGGTCGATATAGTCATGCTGATAGCAACGAGGATGCTTGCTATCGTGACACCCTGCTCTCTGAACAGAGTGCGAAGACGCTCACCGAGTGTCGTCTCCTCGTGCAGGAACCTCGAGATTGTTTCGCGGATCCGACTTATTTGGGTGCGGAGAGCCTCACGGTTAGTCGATGCAGCCTCCAAACGAGCTGCTCTTTCATCTCGCAACGACTGCAGGCGTTCGGTGATCCGCTCGGTAGATTCTCTATCGTCACCCGCTTCCTCCAGTTTTCTTTCTTCTAGCGCGATATGTTCATCCAGCGACGAGAGTTTGGCGAGGTTAAGGACCAGTTCGCCCCGGACCGTTTGCATAACCTTATCGAGGCCCCGGAGTTCGCGAAGAGGTAACGGTGGGTCATTCATCGTCCTGAGTATTTCGTCTATCTCACTTTCGTTGAGCTCCATCGTGTTAATAGCGTCGGTGGCTACTCGAGGGACATCGCTGAGCTCGACCGTTTCTATATCGGCGGCCGTTTTCGCCATCGTTTCGTCGGTAGACTGTAGGGCCTCTACAGCGCGGGTCGGCATAATTGTTTTACCCCTCTTCCATTCTACGAATCCTAGTTCGCTCCTTATGATTTCACCACCGCCCCGGTTTCCGGCAATGGTGCTCAGCGCTAGGGGTTTACCGGTCATCGTGTTGACGATCGGTACATTTGATGCTTTTAGTCTCAATCTACCACGCAGATCCAATTCGAACTTAGAGTAGTCGCGGCCGACAGATGGGACCACACCTTTGTCTGCCAAATTGTTGTAGTAGTCGTCTACGGCTCCCTCGAGTAATTCCCGACTTTGACTAATGGCGTTGGTAGCGCCACCTAATTCCCCCGATTGCGATTGGATTGGAACTGGAGGCTGTATCAAGGGCGTTTCATCATTATAATCATCATCATCACCATCGAGGTAATCGTCCCAGTCGCCCGTAGAGAGATCGTAGTTGTCCATGTCAATATTGTAATCAGCCATATTTATAATTTCTTAAAATTAATTATGTATTAAAGACAAAACCATACGGGTTTAATATAGTTTCACTAAATTATGTCTTCGAGTCAATACGGTCGCAAACTCAATCCATACCGCAGACTGCGTGAGCCCCTCGGGGCAAAAGGCGTGAGACAGAGTGTCGTTATTACGAACAACCCATCGACGATCGACCAGAACCAGCAGCTCTTGGTCCGCTTCCCCAACCTCGGAGCTAACGACGTCATTGTGCCGGGGACTGTTCGCCTAGCTTTCACTATTTCGCTGACGTCGACGGACGAGAACCGAACCGTCGTTCAGAATCTGGGATCGCGCCATAGTCAAGAAGACCATGATAAAGATTTCTGGTAATGAGGTGATGTCGATCGATGACAGCGACGTCTACCATTGTTATCAGGACCTATGGATGACGGCGCAAGAGCGCGAAAACGCTGTCTATCAGGGTATTGACACCAGCAAAAATAAGAACTTAACCAAACTTAGAATCGGGGCTGGTAACAAGGTGGATAACAACGCGAGCGACAACGCGGTCGCGGGCGCTTACGGCAACCGCTTCTACATCCCGCTGGACTTTGAGTTGCTGGAGAGTCACATGCCCTACTATCAGAGCGCTTTGGCTGACCGCCTCGAATACGAACTAACGTTCAACGACTACGGCCGAGTTCTCATAACCAGCGACATGTTATCGACGTATACGATCGATAATGTTTCGCTGGAGTACGAAATCGTCACGATGCCCGAACTCGCGCGATTGATCAGAACCCAGTACGCCGGGCGCGTTGCCATACTTTACGACCGAGTTCTTCGCCATCGCAAGATGACGAAAGACAAAGGCGACACATTGTGGAATATTAACGTCAACGTACCCGCCCCCGCTCGATGAAAGGTATACTGATGTTGTTTCGAGGAATGCTCGGTTTCGCGTTTCGGTGCTAGAAAAACCGACAAATTCTATAACCCCAAAATCACGAAGGTAGAGGTGACGATCGAGGGAGTACCCAATCAACTCTACAGCGCGGGTCTTCGCGCGCACCAGCATTGGGACGAAGTAAGAAAGCAGTTTGCTGCCAGCTCTAAGCGCTCTCCGGAGGTTGCAGCAGTTGCCAAAGACCTGCATCTCTCGGCCGTCTCCCTCGTGGAGTTCCTGAATACCAAATACGCGTTATGGCTAGACATGCGAGCCAGCGACGACGACCAAATACACGGCAGTGGACGCCAAGTTGAGAACGCTAGCGAGGGTGTGACGATCCAGATAACCAAAGAGGCGGACGGAGCCGGGCCATTGAACGTGTACTTATATATAATTACAGACGCACAACTCAACATCGAAGATGGCCGATACGTCTCAGCACTCTACTAAATCTAACGATTTATTAATTAATTTTAAGAAAATTAACAATCAATACCAATTCACGATTGGAGATGCCCACTCTGCCATAATATGTGGGCAGACAGGATGTGGACTTACACTTGCTCGAGGGCTCCTACCGCGATGCCTTTCGTCATATTGTGATCCTGTGTCCCACTGTGCGGCACAACGATACTTATCAGCGGCGCCCGTGGATATGGACCGACCCTGAGGTATACATTATTGACCCTGGTGATAGGCTTCACGATTGGTTGCGTGGTTTATACCAAAAATTCCAGGGTGAGCCCACCCTATACGTGATTGATGATTGCTCAGCCAAGGCGGCGATGACCAAAAAGAAGGACATGCTCTCCGAGCTCGCATTTTCTGGCCGCCATGCTAGGCAAAGCGTATGGATATCCACTCAAAAGTACAACGCACGTCCTCAAGGATCTGCGCGAGCAAACGAAATGGGTCGGCCTCTTTCATTGCAAGGACCGAGACTCATTCGATGACTGTCTTCGAGAGAATGACGTTATCCCAACGCGCGAGGAGCGCCTGGAGGTTCGACAGATGCTTTCGGAAACTAAACACGCCAAGCTTTTGCTAAAGACTGATCAACCAACTGCATACGAAATTATCAATTAATTTTATAATTAATTAGCAATTACTTAACACTCGTTAGTAATTGCCGACTAAATGCTTAACAATGCTTAGCAATTACTGAACAAATGCTGAACAATGGTGAACAAATGCTTAACAAATGTTGAACAAATGCTGAACAATGGTTAACAATGTTAACAATTTGGTGCTCCGCTGCGAGCTTTGTTGCGAGCATAATGGTGATCATAAGTATCGGGTGGTGCGCTTGGCAATATGTTAAAGTGATGAGACTTGTTAGAATAGTTAAATTAATTTTAAGAAAAATGAACTGCGACGAACTTCTCGATCAGTTAATGGAAGAAACCTCAATCCGACTGCCAACATCCTGAAAGATAATGATCCGACAGAGCAATCGGAATCAACTCCAACTCCAACGGCGGTTGGTATTGGGTTGAGTGCAACGACTCCGAATGAAAATGAAAATGCGGCGCGACGAGAGCGGCTAGCTGCGCTGGTTGCTGGGGGACAATCGGAGCATTATCTCGGTAGGCGTCTCTCAGTTTTTCAGGTGGATAAGATGTCAGATGCGGAGATCGATAAAATGTATGCGCGATACGAATCTAGGTGAGGTGCGGAGATGACAAAAACTCTCGGATCGGCGGCTATTCATTTGTACGCAACCGCCGTTAGTATACATCTCCCTATACCAAACACCGCGGGATTGATTGACGATCTAGAGACTGACCCTTTTATAGGTCACACTCTTAGAACAGCCTGTTGCTCAATTTATCACAAGTTTGGAATGTACTTAGCTCCGCTGACAACCGCGTTGACAACGGGTAAACACTGTCAATTTGGACATATATGCCCACGAACTATAAGCCCTAATATTAATATCATAAATGATGACATAAGACACACCCGCGAGAGTGACGGAGTTGAACCCGATTGCTCCAACCCAATCGAACCCGAGTGTTACTCCGCCACTGGATGACATACCGCATATAAAAAATCCCAAAAGACAGGCAGCTGGGCGGGCGGCGGCTGCCACCCGACAAGTTAAACAAGATAAAATACTCGCCGAGCTTCGAGAGGCTAAACAGTCGTTGCAATCGGGGACGGAGACAGCAAAATACCTGAAGACAGAGTTGAGTACAACAACACCCCCAATTCACGAATTGGAAGCACACTCAACACCCAATCGAGGTTGGGCGAATCCGATTGAACCCAAATTCGTGAATTGGAGTTGGGTTGTTGGTGGTGGTCTGGCAGTTGTTGGTGCCCTGTGCGTGTGGAAATACCCCCTATTATCGAAAAAACAACCAGCCAGTGTTCAGAAGAAAGTTACGAAACACCAATCGCGATTGGATGCGCCCCCATTTAAACATTGATCGCGACCCCTTTTATATGCAATAATTATAATGGCTGAACAAGATGGTAAAATGTTAGTGAATGCGCTTTATCACGCCGTGGTGATATCGGGTTTCAGTATCGGGTACGCTCGACTATCAAAGATGGCCCTAGGAGGATCCGCTCCCAAATTGGACTTTACTGTGAGAGACGTAGGGCTCGCGACCTTAGATGTAGCGGCCGCAGTTTGGACCCGAGATTATCTAGTTAAAGCTGGAATTTCTACCAGTTAATATATGGAAATAAATGGCTTCAATCGCAGTAATAGTAGGTGGTGCGCTCGTAAACGCATTGGCGTTCAGCGGTAGCAACTTTATATTCTCTAAAATGAGAAGCTCGAACGTGGATGAGGAGCGTAAACGTCACGATTTAGCTGTAGAACAACTCAATAGCGCAAAGGAAGCGTGGTCGAAAAAACGAACCGCCCATCTGGACTGGGTCAATGAAGAGCTTCGCCGCGAAAATCACGCCGCGCAAACTTTTCAGAACGTTGAAGAAGCCAACCGCGAGTACGCGCTGGCATATCCGCACAAAAGTCTCGCTCCGCTGGATCGTGAGCCCCAACTTTCAGATTTCTATGTACCGTCAGAGCCCCAAAAAGACCGCGGGATCGCGTTCATCGTCGTGGGAATGGGTGTGGTGGGGCTCGTCGGCTACTATATCCAATCGAGATTTTAAATTAATTATTTTAATAAATATATAAATATATATATATAGAACGATGTCAGTTGACGAACTTTATTTTGCTATGATTGATGTAGGCTACACTGCCCTTAAACACCGCATGGTTGGTGCAAAGGGTATGATTCGTCTGGCCAGAGATTCTCTCGAGACGTGGCGGGAGGACGAAAAAGCGGCCACCCTTTTCGCAAAGCGGATGTTAGATTCCTCCACCAATCCTGGGGGATTAGATTTTCCCAAGTTCCTTCAGAACTTAACCCCCAATCGCGATTGTACTTCCAACAAAGGTTTATTATTATCGACGCAGTTACCGGACGGTCTGGCGAGGGCATGTTGGAGATTGTCCAATATATTAGAATACATCGCATACGATGAACACGCGCAAACTTAATACCAAACTATCGGTTCGCCTAACGCGCAAGCTAGCGAACGCGTACTATAGCCCCCGCGGCTACTGGAAGGGACTCGCTGCCATCAAGAACCTCGCGGCGGCGACCAAGGTTTCAGAAAACGCTGTCAAGGAATGGCTCAAGAAGCAGGCCATCTGGCAGATCTATTTACCCGCGCCTCACAATATTCCGCGCCCGAAATTCGACGTGCCGGTACCGAACCAAGTTCACCAAGCGGATCTCCTATTTCTCCCTCACGATCGCGTCGGTCGCAAGACTTACAAGTACGCACTGACAATCGTTGACGTAGCGAGTCGTTATAAGGGGGCTGAGCCGTTGGCCACTAAAGAGTCTAAGGAGGTGGCCAAGGCTCTCTCCCGAATATATAAGAGGAGTCCTCTCAAATGGCCGAATCTTCTCCAGGTCGATCTCGGCCGCGAGTTCATGGGCGCGGTCTCTCATCTATTGTCTAAGCATGAAGTTTCTGTCAGACGCGGCCGCGTCAACATCCACCGGGACCAGGGAATCATGGAGCGCTTCAATCGAACCCTGGCTGAGAGACTGTTCGGACACCAATACGCTAAAGAACTTGTAGACCCTCATTCGCGATCGACCGAGTAGGTGGCCAGACTGCCCGCCGTGGTCTCCGCACTGAACGGAGAGGTGACCAGATTGATAGGTAAGAAGCCTGTAGATGCTATCAAGTTTAAAAGGGTGACGAGCGAGCCCTCTGCCGTCTCGCGCGGGTGACACGTTGGTTTAGAGGAGCAACGGCTTCCATCGGATATTGATGTCCGGTACCTCTATCAACCGGGAGAGCTCGAAGGTGGCAGCCGCCGCGCGACTGATCCCGTGTGGTCTCTCAATGTATATCATCTAGATCGATCTATTTACCTCCAAGCCCGATGAGGACCCGTGCCTCTACTAATTTGGAATGATGGGCCATCTCGAGGGTTTGTTCGCGAAGAACTTCTTGCGGTGCTTCTGACACCCAGCTACCCCGGATCGTCAGAGTCTTTAGATTGCTAATTTTCTTAATTTTTTCAAAATTATTAAATAAATCATTAGAGAGGTTCCGTATGTATTCCGTCTGGTAACACGCGTCTCGTAGTATGCCGAGAGTCCTAATTTTTGTTGACAGTACGTTTTCATAACGCCGTCTTTCATTTTAAATCCTCTATTTTGTGCTACATCTATAATGTGTTTTCCATCTTCTGTAGTTTCACTTAGTACTCGTTTATATCTATCCCAATTTAAATTGTTGGTTTTCTTGGACATTCCTTTCGCAGAGTTTTTATTAATAGAATTAATTTTTTCTACAAAATAACACTTACTAGATAACGCTATCGCCCTATCTCCGCTAAATTCCATTTTGAAAAGTCCGGGCTCTCTTTCGCTCCATTTATCCCAAGCCAACCATTTCTTTTTTTCTTTTTCAAATCCGTCTAGTAAGTTAGGTCTAATCAATTCCTCTGTCGTTTTTCCACTAACTCCTATATACATACTATCCGTATCCATCTGTATTAATTCGAAGTCTTCTCTTTTTACGTATTTGTCTAGAAATTCGTAGTAAAATTCCAACATTCTCAATTTATCTAGTTGATAAACCGCTATTCCACAATGGAATGGTCTCTTTACCGCACACCTGGTTTTCTTTGAAGATATTTCGTACGCATCTCCTATCTCTTCCAAATCGTCAAAGAATGCAGATTCTTAATTGCTTTGTCAACAACAGGTTTCGTTTTGTGTATAATGTCGTATTTAAATGTCTCTCGTTGCCTCTATCATTTTTCCACAACACGAGTTTCCTAATAATTTCATTATGTCGGCTACTGGTTTCTTATTTGGTTCTACAATCACCCGTTCGTCTTGCGGCTGTAACTTCTTTTGCGAACCATTCGAATGGTTTTCCGCTAATATAATCTATAACACGATGAACTCCAGTTATTTCTAGGCCGTGTTTTAAATTCCATTTCAACAGTGCGCGTACAGCAATACTTAGTTTAGGGCGGTCCATAGATCCCACCAATTTTTTTATTTTTTTCCATTCTACCTCTTGGTTCGGCCTGTATCTTTTAAATATTTTAACATGGTGTGGGAACTTCATCAACCTCTACTTCTCTGTTTATAAATATTGGGGACATTTCAGAAAACTTATCTTTTAAGTTGTGTGGAACTTCTATATCCACCTCCGCAAACCCAAACCAGTCTCCAGATAAAACTCTTTTACAAAACTTTTTAATAAATTTAGGGTTATGTGGGTATCTATATGGTGTATAGTTTCTCTCCCACACGGCATCTCTTTATTTAACGTAGATAAATATAACGCGTTTGCATCGTACCCCAAAACAGCCTTGCAAGGTTTGGAAACACCAGCTTCTGCATATCGTGTAAATACTATTGATGGACCGCCAACTAGAGCGTCCTTCGTCATTTCGTATGTTTCTTCTTTTGGTGCATATAGAGCATCCTCCGGTATAATCGTCTTTGAAGATTTTTGTTCTTTAATGGCTCCTCTCAATAAATATTGTATAGCTACTCCAGGTAGTGTTACCGCATCTTTGAAAATATCCACACCTCTGTGTTTATAAAATTCACACATTTTTTCCACCGTTTCTAGGAACGGTGCTACATCTAAATCGTTATAATATTTCAACCAATCTCTGAAAGTTTTCATATTATTTTCTTCGAAAATTCTACGACATTTACTTAATTCTGTTTCATCTTCAGATAGTTTGGAATACCAATTCTCTATATCCGGTAGTCCTGGGTAATCCAGTTTGTCTGGAGAATCGAACCACTCATAAGGAAAGAAAGATTTCTGTCCTTTGCATTCGTAGGCTTTTATCCAACTATCATAACTTACACCAGGTCCTAGATAAAGTATTACATCAAGAAATCTAAACTCTGGAGTAAATAGAAATATTGTTGCGTTTGCACGTTTTCCGACCATTACTTTCTTTGTTGTTGATGCCAGTTCGCCTACTAGGTATTTCTTTATTAAGTTTATATCGTACTTACTGCTGTTAAAACCTATAACCGGTACTTGCTCTATCCATTGTTCGATCTTGGCGATTTGGTTTTTACGTAAATGTTCTGTATTAAACCCATATCTTGACCACACTTCTTCTCTTATAGCTTTTCCCCTGACTTTCAAATCTGCTACGAATTTTTCTATACGTTTTGCGGGATCTTTATCACAAATATGAGTTACTGTTCCTGAGAAATTATCTCCTATACTAACGCTTACCGGAACGTGCTCGGCTTCGTACTCTAGATTATTACCGAGAGTTTCAAATTCTGGGTTGAGATATGCCTCAAAATCGTATACTATCTGATATGGATAAAGAGTAGTGTCGCAACCGATCTTTATGTCTTTACCAGTTCTTTGAAATTCGCATTCCCACATAACTACTAGTTTGAATTCTTTGCTTCTTCTAATAAATGTATCTCTTCTCATAGTGGATGCGCGTTCTTCTTTTCTATGCTTTGCATGAATCTCACACCCGTGCCAGTAACAGTCGTGATATCGTTATACGGTATTGGTTTCCGTACAGTATCCATCTACTGGAGCTCCTAAAACCCATTTTTCACCCCCGTGTCCACACTGTTCGTGGTGAATGTGAATTCCCTCGCGCTTTTCCACAGAGTACATCCAATCGATCGCCCATAAAACTGTTAGAACTTTTTGGGTAGAACGCTTTCTCGAACGACGAACGCGGGCGCTCTAAATAATTACCATCACATACTACTTTTGTCTCACCTTTCATACATTTTGGTCCGTGTCTCTTTCATATTACTCGCTTTTGTGAATTTTCTGCTTGCAATTATCACAGGCGTAAATTTTATTTTAGATAGGTTTTTTAAGGTTTTTTTATCAGAAATGCGTGATTATTAAACAGTCCTATTGTCATTGGTTTATTACCTATTGCCTTATAGTGTGCTGGTACCTTTTTCAACCACCATACGTTACATTCGGTGGGTTGATATACTTCTATACCGATTTTAAAAAAACTCTTCAACCTTTTTCAGATCTGAAAAAGGAATTGGTGAAACCACATTACTACCAAAATATTGCTTACTAAGTTCTTTCGCCTTTTCTGTACATCTGTCAGGTCTTTTATCTGTCATATGCATAGCTAGACACCTGAACAGACAAAGGTCGTCATTATACTTATCTAAAGAATACATACCTTTTTTATTCTTCAGCCATTCTGGAAGTTCTCCTCCTGCTGCTTCTTTGGATTGTATTTGTATTCGGTCTGTCTATTTTATCGGACATTATTCGTGTTTGCTCCTTATCTGACAGCCATTTTTTAACGGTTTTCATTGATGATAGTGGTTCGCTACCACCGAGATTTTTGTGCATTATTATAGGTTTTCCATTTTTAATTTCCTCCATATGTTCTAGCTTGTAAGAATATGAATATCTCAAATAAAAATTGGTTGTTAGATACGGAGCGAGTTTCTCGGACATGCGTTCAGACTCGTTAATGTTAATGATTTTACGAAAGGATAATGTAACTACCCGTCTTCCATTTTCTACCTTTTCCAATGTTTCATCGTGAGCCCCCAATATTTCTTCACCTTTTTCCACTATCGCGCGAACTATAGATCTTTTCTTATTATTTTGTATTGGGCCACCTGTGTGTCTAATTTGAGACAAATTATTTGTGCTTGAAGGTTTTATTACACTAGCCCTTAACTCCGCAATACTTTCTTTTTGAATGCTGTTACCAACTTCCTCCGCTAGTGAGAGGTCTTTAAATGCCCCTCTTTTATAGGCGCGGGTAAATTGCTTCATAAACGCCTCATTCTTTGTGGCATTTATCAGCTTTGTCAACCCCCTAACTCTCAACCGTGTACTATAAGTAATCCCAAGAGATTCGGCTTCTCTTCTCAAACTTTCTATTTCTGCTCTAGTTTCTGGCGTTACCATATTTTCTGTATATACTTTTGTATATATACTTTTGTATAACCTATAAAATATATCTGTTCAATTGGACGTCAAAAATTTACATAATGTTTTTTTCACATCCAATTGAACAGATAAATTTCATAGGTTATACATATGTATTATGTTCAATTTGGACGTCAAAAATTTAACATAATGTTTTTTTCACATCCAATTGAAACAGAATAAATTTTCAATAGTGTTATATAATATGTATATTGTATATGTTCAATTAGGACTCAACAATCAAAAATTTACATTAATGTTTTTTTCACGTCCAATTGAACATATACATATATATATATAATACATATATAATGGAGTGTGTGACTTGTTGTAAGACGTTTACGTGTAAAGACTATCTACGAAGGCATCTAGCGAGACGTAGAAAGTTTCCTTGTGTCCCCCCCACAATTTCAATGCCCCAGATGCCCTTGTAAATTCGTTAGTGCCCAAACTCTTTGTAGACATAAGCAACTACGCTGTCAGGTGGCTAAAGGTGAACGTGGTAGACTAGAGCTGGTAGAATTAGTTGCTGATCTGCGAAATAAATTAGCTATATCGGAGGAGAATAAAAATGAGGAATATAAACTATTGTACTTGCATGAATGATTTCGACTTTTTTCAAAAGTCAATTACCAATATAATTGGGACTCCCTCTTTTCAAAATGATTTTCTCCAAAAATTCATAAATTTGCTGTCGGGAGACCCAATTTTCCTCGTTAACCAATTTTTGATTTTTCGGGGGTGGTGGGGGTATTATAGAGGGTTATAAATGATATCACGGTAGGTGGTATCATTTTGACTCCCTTACTACTACTACAGTAACGCTGCTAAATTTGGTATTGGCGGATTCGTATTATTCATGCCTGGAACATCGTCATCATTAAAAAGAAGAAACCGCGATCGTACTGATGAAAAATAAGATTTACCCGACACCCGATAGGCGCCGTCATTAATCCAGTGTAAACAATAAACCAGATGATCCGATACCCCGAGTATATCCTATCAGGAAATGGTTAATACAACTCTGGAGCAAGTGACTGGGTTTTTTTCAGCGAAAAACTAAAATGCATATTTGGAGGAAATACATACATACATTTACATCTAAATATAGCAAGAAGGAAAAGGAGAATTAGTCGCGTGACAGCAAGCAAGTGTTGCCGTGATTGGCTGGTGAACACTTGCCCTAGTGTATCGCTTACATTTGAAGGCACACCTGGTAAACATAATTTAGTAATACCTTATATAACGAGCTTCCCGTCTCTCTGTAATAAATTATGTCTCTGCTACTGAGTGTGTTCTCCGGATGGATGTAACTGAGAACAGCACATCTTCGTACGGTCGAGCTTGCTGGTGTCAATCGTGGGACCGGACCATGTGCTCGGAGAGTTGTGTGTCACGGTCCGGATCAGTCGTATCATATACTTTCAAATCTAGACCATAACTATTTCAATCTTCTTTAGTTAGCTTTCAGGCTGTAGTTGACACACATGTAGTATTGATTGGTTACTCTTCCTGTATATTAGCAATACTTACTTCATGAACATGTCTTGTTTTCCTACTATAGAACCATACATAATATTGTAGTCCAGCTTCAGTAACAGTTTACATATTATACAGATATATATGTAGCATTGCACTTTATTAATTATCACTCGCGATATTAAGTAATCTTTATTTTAAGATCAATGTTGATGTACAGAAACAGTTCACCACTTGTTTAATGCATTATTGAATCAGAGTCAGTGGACTTCTATTCACTTTTACAATACATGTATCATCATTGTATCTCATGCCTTAATGTAATGATAGTAAGTGTCACATAATCGAATGAATCACTCACTGTACTAATATGCAAGTCCAGATAACACTTCCAATGGCACATACTTTATACATGTATATTGACATCCATATGATACATAATTCACTATTTTTAAACTATTACTGGATAGTGTTATTTAGCTTAAACGTGTATTGATTGTTAACGACGCAATTTAAATTATCACTATCGTTGTTAGCACTGTTCTTCAAACAGTTATCCATGGTTAATGTATAATATACATTTAATAATAATCTCAAATTTAATCTGAGTCATTGAAAGTGCATTCATTGCTATAACTATTAGCATTCACAATTAAAGTATCTCATGAGTTGTTGACATAATGTGCATAGGATAATTTATCACATAATTCAAGTTTGATAATTATACAATATCATAGTTGACACTCTATCAGTAACCGTGGTCGCACATACGGTATGTAACATGTAGGTAGTTTTATTATAATCTTAAGTAACATAAATGAAAATATTTCACAATGATATGCATGCAGGTTAAATCTTATCTAGTTATACAGAATATTGCGTTGATTGAGGACTATCCTTACGGAAAGCGTAACGCCTCTTCAATAAATTCAAATAACTATTCCAGGATTGCAGGTCGAACATTCTTCCAGGGGTCTTCATCGGCAATACTTAGGAAATTTCCAATGACCACTCTGTGACACCACAGCGCCAGAGCAGGTTCGTTCTTGTGTGTTCTGTGGAAGTTTCAAATTGATCACACTCAATCAAGAAATGCTGTGAAGACTATATTTCACCACAATCACAGTATGGCTCCACCGACAAGACTATTATGTGCAGGCATTCCTTCAAGTGACAGTATCCCATTCTTAATTGGGTAATTATGGAGAACATACTTCTACCCAGAGCATCCAGAAACCATATTTACCACCCACTGGTGATCTACATTCATGAGTCCTGTCTGTAACCTCAATGTCCCAACGGCGCTGCCATTTCTTGAATGTTGCATCCCTTCCACCCTCTTGACATCGGCCTTTGTGGTGATGTCAACTATGATTCCTACAGATGGTCAGTCTTCGTTGCAGCCTGTTTAGCCAGAGTGTCGGCAATTTCATTACCGACTATATTAGCTTGACATGAACTCCATGATATTTGTATGTCATGATGTGTATTCTTTAATTTGTTACGATGCATTTTAACTTATCTGAAGTTGATTTGTAGGATATCTGTTTCTGCCCAACGTCAATATTCCCACAACCGACTGACAATCAGTGAATATGTAGGTGTTTGTAGGTGTTTGATATATCTTAAAGTTAAAATTGGACAGCTATTAGTTCCGCCACTAATTCTTCAAGCAGTATGGCATCATACTTATTCATTGGCTGTTTAATTGCAATATGTTCAGTTTGTCCAGGAATTAATCTGCAGGCTCCAGTTCCACGAGGTCCTGTATTCTGAATACATGAGCCATCTGTAAAAGCCAGTATACAGTTTTTTTGGCACCAGTCTCTGTTATTCGTGCTACCATGTCTCTGGCTAATTCTGCTTGGTGATGAGAGCTGGACTTGGATTCAGGGCGTGTTCTACTTGGATGTAGATCACGTTTGTGAACAAACTCATCATCCATAGTGTGTGTAGTCACTCCGTTAAGTCATTTAGCTGAATATCTAGTTTTCCAAATGGTGACAAGTATCTTTTTCTATCTTCCACATCCTTCCAATTCTCCCATGCTCTTTTGATGGGATGTGCTGATGTCTTGGGAATGATAGTGCCTGCTTCCCTGATTGCCAGCGATTCATTTCTCGTCTCTGCAGCTCTGAGCTGTGCCGACATCTGCTCATCTAAGTATAATTCCAATAGTTTTGGGTTAGCATTATATGAAAGTATAGAGTTATTGATGCAGCTGTCCGTTCCTCATGCTAACAAGTTATCCTGTTTATCCTTGGACGTCCAATAACCATACCCATACCCTGCATTTGAGTCATGTGTGTACAGTTTAACCATGAATCATATACAGATTCAAAATGCTTTTTCAATGTCAATGAACACAGCTATCGTATTTTCCCTCTTGTTAAAACCATTATATACATCTTGAGACAATCTCAGCAAGGCTCGGGCTCGTGTTGTGAAAATACCGGAATCCTTCTTGAGCACTATCACTTCTTGATCACTGCATTTCCCTTTCACAGCAATTGTATTGACGCATATACTTCTTCAACTGATGTATCTCGATTAATGGATTGTAAATGATTGTCTGTGTCCTCCTCAATGTTATAATATTTGTTTAAAAAACTTCAAAAAAAAAAACAACAACTTAACCAAAAAACTTAACCAAAACTTTAACCGGACACACGTGCGTACGTACGTACGTACGTACGCCAAAGTGCCGACTATATCGCACTTTCTGCAAGCGGGCGCGACAAAAACTTTAACCAAAAAACTTTAATCGGACACACGTACGTACGGACGGACGTACACCAAAGTGCCGACTATATCGCGCTTTCCGCAAGCGGGAGCGACAAAAACTTTAACAAAAAGATTCAAAGTAATTAGACCTTGACATTGGGCACAGGGGCCACACGGGAGGAGGGTAGAATGAAAATAAAATATAGATAATGATAAACACCCATGTGAAGTTTCAAGGTAATGGGCAAAGCAGTTGCAGAGATATAGTACATGAACAAATTTTAACCAAAAACTTTAACAAAATACTTCAAAGTAATTTGACCTTGACATTGGGCACAGGGGCCGCACGGGTGGGGGGTAGAATGAAAATATGGTGTGATGAAAATAAAACAAAAACCACCCATTGTGAAGTTTCAAAGGAAATAATCAAAGGGCAAAGGGTTTGCAGAGATATAGTATAACGAAAAACTTTAACCAAAAAACTTTAACCAAAATCCTTAACCAAAAATTTCAAAGTAATTTGACCTTGACATTGGGCACAGGGGCCGCACGGGAGTGGGATAGAATGAAAATATGATGATGATAAACACCCATGTCAAGTTTCAAGGTAATGGGCAAATCAGTTGCAGAGATATAGTATAACGAAAAAGTTTAATCAAAAAACTTAACCAAAAACTTAACCAAAGAACTTAACCAAAAAACTTAACCAAAAACTTTAACCAATATAGAATTGTATAGAAAAATGTAGAAAAAATGGCCAAGTTAAAAAGGTGATATTTTTGTTAAAAATATTTTTTCGGCATAAAAACACCAAGGTGCACATCTTCAATATGTGTAGAAGACGTGTGCATAGTTTCAGATCGATTGACTGAACGGTTTCGGAGGAGTTGTGTACACAAACTCTGTACCGTATATAGAATTGTATAGAACAAGAAACGAGGCAAAGCCACGAAGGCCAGGTTTTTTTCCAAGCATAGACACTTGGATAACATAATTATACCCACTTTTTGTGGATGGCCGTGGCCTGCATGTCGCGACTTGGGGCGAGGCATGGACACTAAAAAAATAGATATAGTAGATGGAAAAACTTTAACCAAAAAACTTTAACCGGACACACGGACGAACGGACGGACGTATGCCAAAATGCCGACGATATCGCGCTTTCCGCAAGCAGGTGTAAGACAATGATGATAAACACCCATGTGAAGTATCAAGGTATTGGGTGAAGCAGTTGCAGAGATATAGTACACGAAACAAATTTAACAAAACATTTCAAAGTAATTTGAACTTGACATAGGGCACAGGATCGCGCTTTCTGCAAGCAGGTGCGACAATGATGATACACACCCATGTGAAGTATGAAGGTATTGGGTGAGCAGTCACAGAGATATAGTACACAAAAAAACTTTAACAAAAAAATTCAAAGTAATTTGACCTTGACATTGGGCACAGGATCGCGCTTTCCGCAAGCAGGTGCAACAATGATGATAAACACCCATGTGAAGTATCAAGGTATTGGGTGAAGCAGTTGCAGAGATATAGTACGAACGAACACTTTAATAACAAAAAAATAATTTGTTTACCTTGACATTGGGCACAGGATCGCGCTTTCCGCAAGCAGGTGTGACAATGATGATAAACACCCATGTGAAGTATCAAGGTATTGGGTGAAGCAGTTGCAGAGACATAGTACACAAAAAAACTTTAACAAAAAAAATCAAAGTAATTTGACCTTGACATTGGGCACAGGATCGCGCTTTCCGCAAGCAGGTGCAACAATGATGATAAACACCCATGTGAAGTATCAAGGTATTGGGTGAAGCAGTTGCAGAGATATAGTACACGAAAACTTTACAAAAAAATTCAAAGTAATTTGACCTTGACATTGGGCACAGGATCGCGCTTTCCGCAAGCAGGTGCGACAATGATGATAAACACCCATGTGAAGTATCAAGGTATTGGTGAAGCAGTTGCAGAGATATAGTACACGAAAAAACTTTAAAAAAAAATTTCAAAGTAATTTGTCCTTGACCATTGGGCGCACAGGATCGCGCTTTCCGCAAGCAGGTGCGACGAATGATGATAAACCACCATGTGAAGAGTGATCAAGGTATTGGGTGAAGCTGTTGCAGAGATATCGTACACGAAAAAAACTTTGAATAAAAAAATTCAAAAAGTTAATTTGACCTTGACATTGGGCACAGGCCGCGCACGGTTGGGGGTTAGAATGAAAATATGGAATGATGATAAACACCCATGTGAGTTTCAAGGTAATGATAAAAACCCATGTGAATTTCATAAGGGCGAAGCAGTTGCAGAGATATAGTATAACAAAAAAGTTTTAACCAACAAATTTTAACCAGACGTACGTTAAAAAGTTAACGTTGAAAATGGCTAAGTCAATTACGTAGAAATAATAGGTGAAGGTAAAAAAAATTGTCACATGTTGGATAGTTGTATGTGGTAGGCACCCCTTGGTTATGAAGCTGTGCAAGTTTGGTGGTCCTAGGTGGTACAGTACCAAAGAAATGGACTTAAACACGAAAACTTAACATTGTAAACGCGAAAACTTAACATTGAAAATGGCTAAGTCGACTGCGCGGAAAAAATGGGTGAAGTTAAAAAAAAAGTAACATGTTGGATAGTGATATGTGGTGGGTTGATTATGAAGCTGTGAAAGTTTGGTGGTCCTAGGTGGTACAGTACCAAAGAAATGGACTTAAACACGAACACTTAACATTGTAAACGCGAAAACTTAACATTGAAAATGGCTAAGTCGACTACGCGGAAAAAATGGGTCAAGTTAAAAAAAAGTAACATGTTGGATAGTGATATGTGGTGGGCACCCCTTGATTATGAAGCTGTGAAAGTTTGGTGGTCCTAGGTGGTACAGTAATAAAGAAATGGACTCAAACACGAAAACTTAACATTGATTGTGGACGCCGCTCGCCGCCCGCCGCCCGCCGCCCGCCACCCGCCCGGCTTTCGCCAATCCAATAGCCTGGATTTATTTTCAAAAAACCTGGCTAAAAATGCAGAAAAAATGGCTAAGTTAAAAAGGTGATATTTTTGTTGAAAACTATTTTTTCGGCATACAAACACCAAGGTGCACATCTTCAATATGTGTAGAAGACGTGTGCACATAGTTTCAGAACGATCGACTGAAAGGTTTCGGAGGAGTTGTGTACACAAACTCTGTACCGTATATAGAATTGTATAGAAAAATGTAGAAAAATGGCTAAGTTAAAAAGGTGATATTTTTGTTAAAAAATATTTTTTCGGCATAAAAACACCAAGGTGCACATCTTCAATATGTGTAGAAGACATGTGCATAGTTTCAGATCGATCGACAGAACGGTTTCGGAGGAGTTGTGTACACAAACTATGTACCGTATATAGAATTGTATAGAAAAATGTAGAAAAAATGGCTAAGTTAAAAAGGTGATATTTTTGTTAAAAATATTTTTTCGGCATAAAAACACCAAGGTGTACATCTTCAATATGTGTAGAAGACGTGTGCATAGTTTCAGATCGATTGACCGAACGGTTTCGGAGGAGTTGTGTACACAAACTCTGTACCGTATATAGAATTGTATAGAAAAATGCAGAAAAAATGGCTAAGTTAAAAAGGTGATATTTTTGTTAAAAAATATGTTTTCGGCATAAAAACATGAAGGTGCACATCTTCAATATGTTTAGAAGACGTGTGTATAGTTTCAGAACGATCGACTGAAAGGTTTCGGAGGAGTTCTGTACACAAACTCTGTACCGTATATAGAATTGTATAGAAAAATGTAGAAAAATGGCTAAGTTAAAAAGGTATATTTTTGTTAAAAAATATTTTTTTGGCATAAAAACACCAAGGTGCACATCTTCAATATGTGTAGAAGACGTGTGCATAGTTTCAGATCGATCGACAGAACGGTTTCGGAGGAGTTGTGTACACAAACTATGTACCGTATATAGAATTGTATAGAAAAATGTAGAAAAAATGGCTAAGTTAAAAAGGTGATATTTTTGTTAAAAAATATTTTTTCGGCATAAAACCACCAAGGTGCACATCTTCAATATGTGTAGAAGACGTGTGTATAGTTTCAGATCGATCGACTGAACGGTTTTGGAGGAGTTGTGCACACGAACTATGCGCTTTTTCTTCAGACGCCCGCCCGCCCGCCCGCCGTGCGGTAAAACATAATACGTACCGTTTTTTAAAAACGGTCGTATAAACACTTTAACTAAAAAACTTAACCAACAAACTTAAAAGTAATTTGACCTTGACATTGGGCACAGGGGCCGCATGGGAGGAGGGTAGAATGAAAATATAGATGATGATAAACACCCATGTGAAGTTTCAAGATAATGGGCAAAGCAGTTGCAGAGATATAGTATAACGAAAAACTTTAACGAAAAACTTTAACGAAAAACTTCAAAGTAATTTGACCTTAACATTGGGCACAGGGGCCGCACGCGAGGGGGGTAGAATGAAAATATAGATGATGATAAACGCCCATGTGAAGTTTTAAGGTAATGAGCAAAGCAGTTGCAGAGATATAGTATAACGAACAACTTTAACCCAAAAACTTAACCAAAAAACTTAACCAAAAACTTTAACCAAAAAACTTAACAAAAAACTTAACAAAAAACTTTAACCAAAAAACTTAACCAAAAACTTTAACCAAAAAACTTAACCAAAAACTTTAACCGGACACACGTAAACTTTAACCAAAAAACTTAACCAAAAACTTTAGCCAAAAAACTTAACAAAAAACTTAACCAAAAACTTTAACCAAAAAACTTAACCAAAAACTTTAACCAAAAAACTTAACCAAAAACTTTAACCGGACACACGTAAACTTTAACCAAAAAACTTAACCAAAAACTTTAGCCAAAAAACTTAACAAAAAACTTAACCAAAAACTTTAACCAAAAAACTTAACCAAAAACTTTAACCAAAAAACTTAACCAAAAACTTTAACCGGACACACGTACGTACGTATGTACGCCAAAGTGCAGACAATATCGCGCTTTCCGCAAGCGGGCGCGATAAAAACTTAACCAAAAACTTTAACCAAAAAACTTAACCAAAATCTTAACCAACAAACTTAACCAACAAACTTAACCAAAAACTTTAACCGGACACACATACGTACGTACGTACGCCAAAGTGCTGACTATATCGCGCTTTCCGCAAGCGGGCGCGACAAAAACCGGGTGAAAATTGCCATCATTTGCATACTGGAAGAAAGCATTCTGTAACATCTTGGATTTACTGCCTTTTTTTTCAAATTCGAAGAGACCGTCTTTTTTACGTAAATGTAGTATTCCTAATCCTTGGGAATCTTGATATGATGTCTCTTGAAATGTTGCCAACAGTCCTTGGTATCTTATGTATTATTTATTTTGTTACAAATACATGTTATCCAGGTCTCCCTTGCAGACTCCTCTGCTTCATCATCTTCATTTTCCATATTTAAATTTGCCAACATTGATGGAATTCCTCGTCGTTTAAATGCTTGTTAGCCGAGTTCCATTTATGTTTAGCCATAAACACTTTTTCATCTCATCAATAATGGTTTCCTTCGTCCATGCCAGGTGGTAACTTCTTCTCTTGGTATTGTATCTGGCATACAGTCTATGAAAGTCGACATGAATGTTTCATACATTTCTTCTACGTTAGTTACTTCTTATCCTTTTTGTTTAAATACCATGTTTAGAACTTTTTATGTGAAATTTCCTCCCATTATTTTGTATCAACTTTCTTCACCAACAAACCATTTCAATGTAGTCAGCTTTAGATCAACAACTTCTTACTCGAAATTCAATATTAATGGTACGTGGTCACTTCACACATGTTCATGATACACGTTTCACATTTTGCCACCGTCGGAATCAAACTTGAACGAAAAAATGTGGTCTGTCGACGCACTTAGGGTATAGGTGATTTGAGAAACTCTTACAAAAAAATCCACCGCTGTTGAACATTCATGAATACAACAACAATCATTGAGTGAGTGATTGGAGAAAAAATGTCATAACTGTGGAAGGATCGATGGGGCAGCGAACAGATTTACGTTACGCACGTTACGCACTCCTGCACTGGATGGTTCGGATGTATACCGAGTATGAAGATAATCGGCCAAAATATGTAAAAATAGTTCGCCGGACAAGGGAAATTGTCCACTGACGGACAGAGTAAACAATATATGCCACCGACAACCATCATTGCGGTGGCATACGGACGGACGGACAGACAGAAGGGCGAGGCCCTAATTAACTAGGAATAAACATATTACACTTGGCGGGTTTCTCTTGGTTTGTTGACCGTCATTGACACAAATTAAACAATCATCTAAAATGGTTTTAAGAATGTCACCTGTATGGTTCATTACCATAATGTTCCATCTGAAGCTTTTGGTATTTCATTTTCCAGTCAGAGTAACTGAATTGTATCCAGTCTTTATAATACATCTCGCAGTTTCTTCAGGACCATTGTTCGGAGGGCCGAACATTGCGATTAAAGTTAATATTTGACATGTGTTTACTGTAATATCCAGAATCACCATTTCAACATCTGTTAGTTCCAATACATTAACTATTGTGTCTATTATTCTCCAAACAGTGTAGGCTTGAAGGTTAACATTGATATACATATATATATATATTAGACGACCAAGTGAAATACATGATATTAATGTGGAGAAATTCGATTTTTGAAATTTTTCGGTAATATATCTGTTGTACACAAATAAGAAAACTCTGCTGTATGAATATGTTTGTCACACTTAAAGATGGTATACTCCATACGTGGTGTAATGGTGAATGAATGTTAATTTGGCCAGAAAATGTCATATCTACAGAATATACACAAGAATTCCGCGGAATCAAATGGCTCGCCTTGTCCCGCCGCTTTGACCTCGAGCCTGGGCCAGAAAGCAATTTTCACTGGCCTGAACATATTACACAATTATTGACTAGTGAGCCATAGAATATCAGATTATATTCTATGGCTCACTAGTCAATAATTGTTTTAGTATATGATAATAGTCGGTATATAGCACTTACGACCTTATGCTACTAGACAACAAGAAACGAGGCAAAGCCACGAAGGCCAGGTTTTTTCCAAGCATAGACAACTGGATAACATAATTATACCCACTTTTTGTAGACTAGATGGCCGTGGCCTGCATTTCGCGCCTTGGGGCGAGGCATGGACACTAAAAAAATAGATATAGTAGATGGAAAAACTTTAACAAAAAAACTTTAACCGGACACACGGACGTACGGACGGACGGACGTATGCCAAAATGCCGACGATATTGCGCTTTCCGCAAGCGGGTGCGACAATGATGATAAACACCCATGTGAAGTATCAAGGTAATGGGTGAAGCAGTTGCAGAGATATAGTACACAAAAAAACTTTAATAAAAAAATTCAAAGTAATTTGACCTTGACATTGGGCACAGGGGTCGCACGGTTTGGGGTTAGAATGAAAATATGGATGATGATAAACACCCATGTGAAGTTTCAAAGTAATGGGCGAAGCAGTTGCAGAGATATAGTATAACGAAAAAGTTTTAACCAAAACATTTAACCAGACGTACGTTAAAAAGTTAACATTGAAAATGGCTAAGTCAATTACGTAGAAATAATAGGTGAAGGTAAAAAAATGGTCCCATGTTGGATAGTTGTATGTGGTAGGCACCCCTTGGTTATGAAGCTGTGAAAGTTTGGTGGTCCTAGGTGGTACAGTACCAAAGAAATGGACTTAAACACGAAAACTTAACATTGTAAATGCGAAAACTTAACATTGAAAATGGCTAAGTTGACTGCGCGGAAAAAATGGGTCAAGTTAAAAATAAAGTAACATGTTGGATAGTGATATGTGGTGGGCACCCCTTGATTATGAAGCTGTGAAAGTTTGGTGGTCCTAGGTGGTACAGTACCAAAGAAATGGACTTAAACACGAAAACTTAACATTGAAAACGCGAAAACTTAACATTGAAAATGGCTAAGTCGACTGCGCGGAAAAAATGGGTCAAGTTAAAAACAAGAAACGAGGCAAAGCCACGAAGGCCAGGTTTTTTCCAAGCATGGACACTTGGATAACATAATTATATCCACTTTGTGTAGACTAGATGGCCGTGGCCTGCATGTCGCGCCTTGGGGCGAGGCATGGACACTAAAAAATAGATATAGTAGATGGAAAAACTTTAACGAAAAAACTTTAACCGGACACACGGACGGACGTACGGACGGACGGACGTATGCCAAAATGCCGACGATATCGCGCTTTCCGCAAGAGGGTGCGACAATGATGATAAACACCCATGTGAAGTATCAAGGTAATGGGTGAAGCAGTTGCAGAGATATAGTACACGAAAAAAACTTTAACAAATAAATTCAAAGTAATTTGACCTTGACATTGATCACAGGGGCCGCACGGTTGGGGGTTAGAATGAAAATATGGACGATGATAAACACCCATGTGAACAAGTTTAATCAAGGTAATGGGCGAAGCAGTTGCAGAGATATAGTATAACGAAAAAGTTTTTTTTAACCAAAAAATTTAACCAGACGTACGTTAAAAAAGTTAACGTTGAAAATGGCTAAGTCAATTACGTAGAAATAATAGGTGAAGGTAAAAAAATAGGTCACATGTTGGATAGTTGTATGTGGTAGGCACCCCTTGGTTATGAAGCTGTGAAAGTTTGGTGGTCCTAGGTGGTACAGTACCAAGAAATGGACTTAAACACGAAAACTTAACATTGTAAACGCGAAAACTTAACATTGAAAATGGCTAAGTCGACTGCGCGGAAAAAAATGGGTCAAGTTAAAAACAAGAAACGAGGCAAAGCCACGAAGGCCAGGTTTTTTCCAAGCATGGACACTTGGATACATAATTATACCCACTTTTTGTAGACTAGATGGCCTGTGGCCTGCATGTCGCGCCTTGGGGCGAGGCATGGACACTAAAAAAATAGATATAGTAGATGGAAAAAACTTTAACGAAAAAACTTTAACCGGACACACGGACGGACGTAACGGACGGACGGACGTATGCCAAAATGCCGACGATATCGCGCTTTCCGCAAGCGGGTGCGACAATGATGATAAACACCCATGTAAGTATCAAGGTAATGTAAGGGTGAAGCAGTTGCAGAGATATAGTACACGAAAAAAACTTTAACAAATAAATTCAAAGTAATTTGACCTTGACATTGATCACAGGGGCCGCACGGGGTTGGGGGTTAGAATAAAAATATGGACGATGATAAACACCCATGTGAAGTTTCAAGGTAATGGGCGAAGCAGTTGCAGAGATATAGTATAACGAAAAAGTTTTAACCAAAAAATAACCAGACGTACGTTAAAAAGTTAACGTTGAAAATGGCTAAGTCAATTACGTAGAAATAATAGGTGAAGGTAAAAAAATGGTCACATGTTGGATAGTTGTATGTGGGAGGCACCCCTTGGTTATGAAGCTGTGAAAGTTTGGTGGTCCTAGGTGGTACAGTACCAAAGAAATGGACTTAAACACGAAAACTTAACATTGTAAACGCGAAAACTTAACATTGAAAATGGCTAAGTCGACTGCGCGGAAAAAATGGGTCAAGTTAAAAAAAAGTAACATGTTGGATAGTGATATGTGGTGGGCACCCCTTGATTATGAAGCTGTGAAAGTTTGGTGGTCCTAGGTGGTACAGTAACAAAGAAATGGACTCAAACACGAAAACTTAACATTGATTGTGGACGCCGCCCGCCGCCCGCCCGCCCGCCCGTCCGCCCGCCTGCCCGGCTTTCGCCAATCCAATAGCCTGGATTTTTTTTAAAAAAACCTGGCTAAAAAATCAAAGTAATTTGACCTTGACATTGGGCACAGGGGCCGCACGGTTGGGGGGGGGGGGGGTAGAATGAAAATATGGATGATGATAAACACCCATGTAAAGTTTCAAGGTAATGGGCGAAGCAGTTGCAGAGATATAGTATAACGAAAAACTTTAACCAAAAAACTTTAACCAGACGTACGTTAAAAAGTTAACGTTGAAAATGGCTAAGTCAATTACGTAGAAATAATAGGTGAAGGTAAAAAAAATGGTCACATGTTGGATAGTTGTATGTCACATAATGTGGTGGGCACCCCTTGGTTGTGAAGCTGTGAAAGTTTGGTGGTCCTAGGTGGTACAGTACCAAAGAAATGGACTTAAACACGAAAACTTAACATTGTAAACACGAAAAGTTAACATTGACTGCGCGGAAAAAATGGGTCAAGTTCAAAAAAAGGTAACATGTTGGATAGTGATATGTGGTGGGCACCCCTTGGTCATGAGGCTGTGAAAGTTTGTTGGTCCTATGTGTTACAGTAACAAAGAAATGGACTGAAACACGAAAACTTAACATTGATTGCTTTCGCCAATCCAATAGCCTGGACTTTTTTTCCAAAAAAACCTGGCTAAAAATGGAAAAAAAGTTTAAAAAAAAAAAAAGTTTAAAAGGATTTTTTTCTCCAAAAAAACCTGGCTAAAAATGGAAAAAAAGTTTAAAAAAAAAAAGTTTAAAAATTAACAAAAAAATAATGCTCGCTACTGGAGCCCAGAATTTTTATAATAGTCCTATATTTATCTACATATCATATCTGCACAGGTCCACATATTGCCACAATATTGTTAACACAGTTTACGGAAATGTAATACCCAGGTATAATAATTTACCTGTATAAATTACCTGTAATAATTTAGCTGGACATTTAGTGGTCAAGCTGGAAATTTGCACATGCTTGCACATGCACAAGAGTTCAACTGGAGAAGGCTATTGTTCTCTCTACAGGTAAGGTGTACAGAGCGCACGAGAAAACGTGTCTTCATGCATTAATGTTCAGTTTGCAGCATAGAAAGAAATAGAGTTTGACCTTGACCCTGGAGCCCGGAATTTTTTTTAATAGTCCTATATTCATCTACATATCATAGTAAAGGTATGTATAAAGTTTGATGACTGTAGCTGGTAAGGTGTTGAAGTAATGACCGTAACACGAAAACTTAACATTGAATGATGACGCCGACACCGACTCCGGAAAAGCAAAACCTATGTCTCGCTTTTCGCTTCGCGGGCGAGACAAAAACTATCTTTCTCCCTATATTATAACATGCTGAGTGGGTATGTACCTTTAAATTATGGTAACGTATCTGTTCAGTATGTGAGGGACAGCCGTTATCGGAGAACAGTTACTAAATGATGATGTACGAATGCCCAAATTTCAGATCATAATCTGTGTATGATTGAAAAAACATATTAAAGGTACATGCCCACTCAGTAGGCACAAAATGTTCTTCATAGGAATTAAATAAGTGTACAACTGTGTCACCATTCCACCAGTTCTAAAACTTACAAGTGCCTGCTTTACAGATATAATCATTTAGTAATAAATAGTTTACTGATAGTGACGTATGCAAATGAGGCATGCTATTTTTTAATTATTTATATTAATTAAATTTGTCACCGGAATTTTTGTTTTTTTCGACAGATTATAAAATATGATCATTGCACATCAAAATATAAATTAATAAATAGTAATGTCAGTTAACATGTTAAGGAAACACGGTTATCGCCCTGATATCAGTGTGAAAATTTACGTCTGATATAAAATGTATAATGCCAATCAATACGTGGGGTAATGATGAATGAATGTTTATTTTGCCAGAAAATGTCTCAGATGATGTCCCTGATATAAAGAACATGTGGTTACTGAGTGGGCATGTACCTTTACATTTCATATCAGGAGTAGCAATTCATGTATAACACTTACAACAAGAAATGGCATCGTTAAACGGAGCTTATCAACATATAAGTCCTCAGTGACATTGACCTTGGGTGGTCAGACATGGGTCGTATGCAAAATAAAGCATCATCCCTAGACACACATTGTAGCCAAATATCAAAATTGGTGACGCTGTTCACGAGTTATTGAAAAATGAAACGTACGTACATATTTCATCTTGCCTATCAACACAGAGGGCCAGAGAACCATGGATTTGTTGCAGCATGAAAGCAGACCATCAGATTAATTCATGTGTGAAATATCAAGCAGATCCATGCAAGGAAGACATCATAGGACACTTTTCCGAGTTTCAAATGCACCAAGGATGTGACGATCCTGGGCATAACGGGGGCAGGATGATCGTAGATTTGTCAATGTGTCAATATAAGACATTTACCCAAGAGTTAAGGTTTGACATGAACCAATTATGTGACCTTCACCCTGGGCATAACAGGTGGTAGAGGACCATTAGAGCAATGCGTGTGTGAAATATTAAGCAGATCCATGCAAAGAAACAGAAATTAAAAAACATTTACCGGAGTGTTAAGGTTTAGACTGCACCAAGTATGTGACCTTGACCCTGGGCTTAGTGGGGGTGGGACGATCGTGGATTTGTCACAGGGAGGTAGATGACCATTATAATAATGCGTGTGTGAAATATCAAGCAGATCCATGTAAGGAAACAAACATTATAAGACATTTACCCAAGCGTTAAGGTTTCAAATACACCAAGTATGTGACCTTGACCCTGGGCTTAGCGGTGTGGGATGATCGTGGATTTATCAAAGGGAGGTAGATGACCATTAGAGCAATGTGTGTGTGAAATATCAAGCAGATACATGTAAGGAAACTATAAGACATTTACCCGAGCGTTACAGTTTCAGGACATACGGACGGACGTAGGGACGCCGGTAACACTATATGCCCCCCTCACCATTCGGTGGTGGGGGCATAAAAATGTCTGACATATACATATTTGTTTGCTTCATTTACATAGAGCAGGGTTAGTGGATGTATATTAGACAATAAAAGCTATTTTTCATAGGTTCTGCTCGCTACGTTACACAAAGGACAGGAAAAAACACTACTGAAGAATGACGTTATATCCCCCATAATACGTCCCAGTCAGCCATACACAACATCAGAAAGTAGTAAAACTGATGGATGTACCTCTCAAAAACTTTAATGTAAAAAAACATGTTAATGCAAATTCATTTGACCTTGACCTTGATTGAGCACAATGGCCACATGGCCAATGACCTACAGAATGAAAATATAAGTGTTGACAATAAGTAAATGTATATGAAGTTTCAAGCTATCCGATAGTAGGTAGCCGAAAAGTAAATGCAAATCAAGGACAGACATGCGGACAGAATTTTTGCGGGGTACATAAAAAGCAATAATAAAACCAGAGCATAAATTCAATATTTTGTAGGTATCAGTACAGAAGGAAGCTAAATCCATCTACAGGGTTTTCACTCCCTCCTGAATGGACACCTACCTTTATTGCACAAGTATCAACATAACTAGAGAAAGTGAGCAGGGGCTCACAGATACCCCCTGGCTGCCGCCTGGACCGACAAATAAAAACTTTAAACGTTGGACGGAGCGAATTACGAAAACTCTTTACCCCTCGACATGTGCCTGGACAACTGAAACAATTGTGGCCAGTCTGCTGTGTCCTTATGCATCCTGATAAGGATTTTGTTGCTTGATATGAGAATGACTGATGCTTCACAGACCGAATAACGACCAGCGCGGGCCCTGCGGAACTACACTGGTCCCAAATTCTATAAGTTAAATTTTTCCAGTCACAGCTGCATGTGAAAACGGGTTCATGTCATTTATGCCCAGTTCATAATCTGGTAGCAAACAGCTGCAGGCCGGTAAGTGTGATTTGATTTATTGGTCTTTAACGGCCTATCAACAGCTAAGGTCATTTAAGGACAGCATGTAACCTGCTGCATTGGGGAGAAAATCCCAAAATTAGAAAGGAATATTTACATCAAAATAAATATATATTCAGCCCGGAAATTAGAATAACCTGACCTGGTGCCAGGTCCATACCACAACAAAGTCACTTGGCCCTACCCCTAAAAGTACTAGGGTTACGAATAATCTATTACTGAAATAAGGGGTATAACCAGATTCAACTCTCACATACAAGAAAGCCAAAGACGTACATGAGGGCCAAACCAGGTCTCCGTTCGGGATTCCGGTAAGGAAGATTGTTTGTTTTGTTTGTTTATTGGTGTTTAACGGCCTACCAACAGCTAAAGTCATGTAAGGCTGGGCAAACGGGTTTGATCCCGTTCTAACCTGCTGCATTGGGGGGGAATCCCAAAATCAGAACAGAATATTTACATGTACATCGAGAAAAAATATATTCAGTCCTGAAATTATAATAACCTGGACAGGTTCCAGGTCCATACCACACCAAAGTCACTTGGCCCATTCCCCTAAAATAGAATTACGAGTAATCGTAATACTCATATAAGTGGTATAACCAGATTCAACTGTCACATACAAAATGCCAAAGACATATGTGACGGCCAAGTATCCGGTCGGGATTACGGTAAGGATGAATCCCAATCGCATGCTCCCACCTGCCAGGCACAGGCCGGTAAGTATCTACATGTACCAGTACAGGTTTGTGAGGAGCATTCATTGAAATTGACAGATACACAGGCTGATCAGTGTCTACACTCGTTGCATAGACCATAGCCCAATTTATACAGGTATATTGTCACATATGTGGCTGTGACTGAAGAAACGGGGCATGTTGGTTTTGCGAACAGTGTAGATCCAGATCAGCCTGTGCATCCGCACAGTCTGATCAGGATCTGTGCTGTTCCCATTTCATCAATGAAACCATCATGCTTCTAACAAGCAATATAGATCGTTATCAGGCTACAGGACTGTGCTATTTGTACAAGAGTCTGAAATACACTACGGTGACTAGTCACAATCCCCATTTCTACAGTTATTGTCAGATACAAACATACATTCAGCAACACGCATGTATAACAGTAGTGGAACAGTTAACCCTTACAATGCTGAATTAATTTGTGTCATCTGCTGAATATTTTTTATTTTTCCGTTTTTCTCATCAAAAACATGGTTCGGCAGCACTTTAGAATCAATGATTCTAAAATGCTGCCAAACCATGTTTTTACTGAAAGGAAAGGCAAAATATGAATTATCAGCAGACGACTATTTTCGGTTCCCACATTCTAAGGGTTTAGGCTCAGATGAGGCTGAAACGTGAGCAATTTAAGGTTATTGCACCCTTCGTGTGACCCCATGTAAAGTCTATGCAAATCTAAACAAGAGCTGTAGGAGAACAGCATAGCTCGACTACGAGGGTTATCGATGTACACATAGCTTGACAAACAAGGTGGCTGCGGCCTGCATAAAAACCTTAACCAAGGTTGACTAAAAACTTTAACCAAGGGAAATTAAGTAAGTAATTCAAGGTTAAATGTAGGTCAATGTCAGATATGTCAGGGGTTATTGATGTACATCAATAGGAGATTAAGTTTTCCAAGTATGGTTGCTGTAGGCCCAGGAGTATTCCATATACAAGCTTGACTAAAAACCTTAACCAAGGGGAAATAACTAAGTAATCCAATGATAAAAGTAGGTCAATGTCAAATATAGGTCAGGGATTATTGATGTACATCACTAGGAGATGAAGTTGTCCAAGTATGGTTGGTGTAGGGCCAGGAGTATTCCATCTACAAGCTTGACTAAAAACCTTAACCAAAGAGAATTAACTAAGTAATTCAAGAGGAAATGTAGGTCAAGGTGAAATATAGATCAGGGGTTATTGGTGTACATCACTATGAGAAAAGGTTGTCCAAGTATGGTGTCTGTATGCACAATAGTATTCTATGTACAAGCTTGAGTAAAAATCTTAACCAAGGTTGACTAAAAACCTTAACCAAGGGGAATTAACTAAGTAATTTAAGGTTAAATGTAGGTCAAGGTCAAATATAGGTCAGGGGTTGTTGATGTACATCACTAGGAGATGAAGTTGTCCAAGTATGGTTGGTGTAGGGCCAGGAGTATTCCATCTACAAGCTTGACTAAAATCCTTAACCAAGGGAATTAACTAAGTAATTCAAGAGGAAATGTAGGTTAAGGTCAAATATAGATCAGGGGTTATTGATGTACATCACTAGGAGATGAATTTGTCCAAGTATGGTGGGTGTAGGGCCAGTAGTATTCCATATACAAGCTTGACTAAACATCTTAACCAAGGGGAATTAACTAAGTAATTCAAGAGGAAATGTAGGTCAAGGTCAAATATAGATCAGGGGTTATTGATGTACATCACTAGGAGATGAAGTTGTCCAAGTATGGTGGGTGTAGGGCCAGTAGTATTCCATATACAAGCTTGACTAAAAACCTTAACCAAGGGGAATTAAGTAAGTAATTCAAGAGGAAATGTAGGTCAAGGTCAAATATAGATCAGGGGTTATTGATGTACATCCCTATGAGAAAAGGTTGTCCAAGTATGGTGTCTGTATGCACAATAGTATTCCATGTACAAGCTTGACTAAAAACCTTAACAAAGGTTGACTAAAAACCTTAACCAAGGGGAATTAACTAAGTAATTCAAGAGGAAATGTAGCTCAAGGTCAAATATAGATCAGGGGTTATTGATGTACATCACTAGGAGATGAATTTGTCCAAGTATGGTGGGTGTAGGGCCAGTAGTATTCCATATACAAGCTTGACTAAAAACCTTAACCAAGGCATGACGGTGACGCCGACGCCGGGGTGACAACATAAGCTCTAACTATTCTTCGAATAGTCGAGCTAAAAAACAGATCTACTCATAAAACAATAGCTACTTACACAGTCTTCAGGTAGAGCAAAGAAATGACACCATATGCTGTAGTTCGAGAATAATGAGCACATTTTGCTGTTTTACACATCATGTTTTTACACACCTGTGTAGAGATGTAAATATACATGTGCTACATCAAACTTCGGTCTACTATTTGCAGAATAATTATTTACAGCAGTATGTTTGTTTGTTGGGGTTTAATGGCCTATCAACAGCTAAGGTCATTTAAGGAAGGGTCAATGGGTTTAGTACTAAATCCCATATATTACCTGTACAAATGGAAAGGGGGGGTGGAGAATCCCAAAATCAGAACCGACGATTTACAATAAACAAGAATTCCGCCACGGAAGCAGTGTCGCGCCTGCCGAAGCATTTGACCGTGAACATTACAAGTAAATAAATGACATTGACCTTCAAAATTTGGATGTGGGGGTGTGCGTAATGAAGCATCATTCCTAGACAAACATTGATGTGAAATATTATCAAAGTCTGAAAGGGGTTAAAGAGATATTGTGAAAAAACAATAACTTTAACGCATTTCTGTTACAAAACCAGTGAACATTACAAGTAAATAAATGACCTTGACCTTCAGACTTTAGATGTGGGGGTGTGTGTAATGAAGCATCATCCCTAAACAAACATTGATATGAAATATTATCAATGTCTGGCAAGGGGTTAAAGAGATATTGTGAAGAAAATAATAACTTTAACGCATTTCTGTTACAAAACCGGTGAACATTACAAGTAAATAAATGACCTTGACCTTGAGAATTTGGATGTGGGGGTGTGCGTAATGAAGCATCATCCCTAGACAAACATTGATGTGAAATATTATCAAAGTCTGGCAAGGGGTTAAAGAGATATTGTGAAAAAACAATAACTTTAACGTATTTCTGTTACAAAACCGGTGAACATTACAAGTAAATAAATGACCTTGACCTTGATAATTTGGATGTGGGGGTGTGCGTAATGAAGCATCATCCCTAGACAAACATTGATGTGAAATATTATCAATGTCTGGCAAGGGGTTAAAGAGATATTGTGAAAAAACAATAACTTTAACTCATTTCTGTTACAAAACCGGTGAACATTACAAGGAAATAAATGACCTTGATCTTCAAAATTTGGATGTGGGGGTGTGCGTAATGAAGCATCATCCCTAGACAAACATTGATGTGAAATATTATCAATGTCTGGCAAGGGGTTAAAGAGATATTGTGAAAAAACAATAACTTTAACGCATTTGCCTTACAAAAAAACCGGACGACGCGGACGACGACGACGACGGAAAAAGCGCTGACTATAGTCGCGCCTCTGCTAAAGTAGGCGCGACAAATAGTCGCGCCTCTGCTAAAGTAGGCGCGACAAAAACTATATAGTCAGCCCTGAAATCAAAATAATCCTGATCTGATGCCAGGTCCTCGCCACACCAGAATCACTTGGCCCCCTCCCAAAAGCAGTAGGATCAGATCAGCATATATAATACTATGGGTGACCCCGGATGTGGGTAATATGCAAAACAAAGCACCATCCCTAGATACGCATTGTGGCCAAATTAATTTACATATTTTAGTTTGCCCTAAGAAGAAACTTTTGTAAATGACATCAAAATTTTTGACGAAAAGTTCAGAGCAAATGCGAATTCCGCATTTGTTATGAAAATTTCAACAACTTTCAACGTCATTTACAGACAATATCTGTTTGTGAAAAATCGCACATCTTCATAGATACAAAAGCACATGGCTTATCTCAATTTATGAATTCAATATTGAGAACCAAATGACTGCAGCCCATGTGTCAAGCCTGCCATGGCATAGCATAGACATTTTGCAAAAACATTAACAGTTAGAAGTATTACATGTGTTTCATTGACTGAATGGCGAACAGTGCAGGATCCAACAAGGCTCATCTGTATCCGATTTCACCAAAATTGCAAAGCACACTTATCTAGCTATCTAGCTATCTATCACACGAGGGATCAATCATTTATTTTTCCCGAAATGCATTATTTCATATAGAACTAACTACTGCATATATGTGATGATTAAAAGTATGCAGAATTATTATACTGAATTTGTTACATTAAAATGGCTGTGATAATGTAATAAATTCAGTATAACACATATAACTAGAAAATGTGTTCATAGAACACGGATGCCCCACATATCGCTTTGATAATAAATGAGGCCAAATTCCAAGTCAAATTTTTTTTTACCTGAGCGTTAAAGTTTTTGAAGCACCAAGTATGTGACCTTGACCCTGGGCTTGGCGGGGGCAGGACAAACGTGGATCTGGCACAGGGCGGTAGAGGACCATTAGAGCAATGCGTATATGAAGTATGAAGCTGATCCGTGAAAGAAAACAGAAATTATAAGATATTTACCCGAGCGTTAAAAGTTTTTGAAGCACCAAGTATGTGACCTTGACCCTGGGCTTGGCGGGGGCAGGACGAACGTGGATTTGGCACAGGGCAGTAGAGGACCATTAGAGCAATGTGTATATGAAATATGAAGCAGATCGGTCGAAGGATGAATAAATTACGAGACATTTACCCGAGCGTTAAAGTTTTTGAAGCACCAAGTATGTGACCTTGACCCTGGGCTTGGCGGGGGCAGGACGAACATGGATTTGGCACAGGGCGGTAGAGGACCATTAGAGCAATCTGTATATGAAATATGAAGCAGATCGGTTGAAGGATGAAGAAATTATGAGACATTTACCCGAGCGTTAAAGTTTTGTGACAGACGGACGGACGGGACGGACGGACAAGGGTAACAGTAAATGCCCCCTCAACTATCGTGGTGGGGCATAAAAATAAATAAATCTATTCTTCAATTGAAAATTTCTCCCTCTAAGTGTACTTAGCAAGATAAGTATACTTTGCAATTTTGGTGAAATCGGCTACTGGGGTTACACTGGTCACATAATTTATAAGCACAATTTCTCGATTCACAGCCACATATTTGGTACAAATGTGATGAGGTCCATTTTGTAAGTCGGCGACCCAGTTTGATTGTGCGACGTTATTTTCTCGAACTGCCAACCTTCATGCCTGGTCGTAGGCTTGAAAACAGTTTCACACAACGCAACATAGTGCTGAGCTCCACGAGGAAATTGTTCACATACGAGTCCTTCTCTGATTTCTTTGATTCATAGATGACGACAATAGATATCCTCTGATCACAGCGCGTTATGAAGTAGGTGCTTTGTACTCCCTGAAACAAAATAATAATGTTCCAGTTCTCATTTTTAGTTCTATGTCAAATGCCACAAGACATTAAATTGGCTGATGGCTTGAACACACAAAGATGGCCGAGTTGGTCACTTTATGTGCCATATATGATACAGTAACAAGGCAATGTTCACATACATATATGCTATACATATACATGTATTCCATCACAGTTAGGAAGCAATAATGTTTGAATCATATGATGATCAGGGGTGCCATATGTCCTTGATCCCTTTTTAATAAAATAACCCTTTCAACACAAGAAGGGAATACGACATCCACAAACAGAAGCCCTGGGTTAGTAATGTATTTCACTGATTATACTCCAGACACGCCATGTGATTTTGTACCTTCGGACATCTGCGTAATTTCATGAAATACGTTTACAAAATTTACAATATTTGCCGTAAATTGCGTCACAAGTTGACAAAATTTGTCAACTTTTGACGCAATTTACGGCAAATATGGTAAATTTTGTAAACGTATTTCATGAAATTACGCAGATGTCCAAAGGTACAAAGTCATATCTGTGACTGGAGAAATGGAGCTTATGTGTTATGTGACCAGTGTATCCCCAGATCAGTATGAGCATTTATCATTCAGTCAGTAAATCACCTGTCGTGCTTCTAAATGAGTATACCTGCACATCAGACTGCAGGAATGCGCTGGAAGTTCAGGGCCAGACTGTGATGAGCCCAGTTTCTCCAGTGAGAGCCACAGTGTAGATCAGGGTATGTACTGGCCAGAATGGGATGAGCCCCATTTCTCCAGTGAGAGTCACAGTGGACCCACCTTGTCGTAGAAACAGTGCACCTTCTCCTGGCTGAGCTGTTCCACGGCACTCTTGTCGTTGATCACCATGACAACGTTGGGCCAGTGGTTCATCGGGCACTCCTGCAATGGTGGGTGGGTAGGTGCTTAGTTTGTGGATTGGTGGTTTGTTGCTGGTTGTTGGTTGGTTGTGGTGATGAGAAGTTATTTGAAATCTTCGATTAGTAAAATTGTGTACTTGTATCTCAAGATGTTTGTTTGTTGAGGTTTAACGGCTTATCAACAGCTAAGGTCATTTAAGGCCGGGTAAATGGGTTTAGTACTAAATCCCATAGATTACCTGTACATGTACATGTTCAAGTACATTTACAAATGGGGGGAAAATCCCAAAATAACAAGAGTGCCGTAAGTCACAAAATACGCCCGTCGAAGATGGGCCAGACAGCGAAGATGCAGAAATGTGAAGCTGTCACAAAGGCAAGAAACATTAATGAGAATTTGAAAATGCATAGCATTATTTCTTCCTCTTGTTGTGATAAACAGGTATACTAATTTAGGTAGAGATGTGTAAAGAAGAAATTATATATACTTGGATACAAAAATGTAGACAAAATGGCTAAGCTCAAAAGTTATTTTTTGGGCATAAAAACAGCAAGGTGCACATCTTCAATATGTGTAGAAGACATGTCTATAGTTTACTATCAATTGACTAACGGTTTCAGAGGAGTTGTGTACACAAACTCTGTACCCTATATAGAATTGAATAAAAAAAATGTAGAAAAAAATGGTTAAGTTAAAAAGGTGATATTTTTTAGAAAAAATATTTTTTCGGCATAAAAACACCAAGGTGCACATCTTCAATATGTGTAGAAGACGTGTGTATAGTTTCAGATCGATTGACTGAACGGTTTCAGAGGAGTTGTGTACACAAACTCTGTACCCTATATAGAATTGAATACAAAAATGTAGAAAAAAATGGCTATTAAGTTAAAAAGGTGATATTTTTGTCAAAAAAAAAAATTTCAGCATAAAAACACCAAGGTGCACATCTTCAATATGTGTAGTAGACGTGTGTATAGTTTCACATCGATTGACTGTATATAGAATTGTATACAAAAATGTAGAAAAAATGGCTAAGTTAAAAAGGTGATATTTTTGTTAACAAATATTTTTTCGGCATAAAAACACAAAGGTGCACATCTTCAATATGTGTAGAAGACGTATGTATAGTTTCAGATCGATTGACTGAACGGTTTCGGAGGAGCTGTGTACACAACTATGCACTTTTTCTGTATGCCGCCCACCCGCCCCGCTGTAAAACATAATACGTACCGTATAATAATTACAGAGAATAAATACTAATGTCCGTTAACATTTTAAGGAAACATGGTTATCGCCCCTGATATCAGTGTGGAAATTTTACGTCTGATATAAAATGTATAATAATGCCAATCAATGCGTGAGCTTATGGTGAATGAATGTTTATTTTGCCAGAAAATGTCTCAGAAGATGTCTCTGATATAAAGAACATTTGGTGCCTACTGGGTGGACATGTACCTTTAAACATGGCCCCTTCCCGAAATTACTGGCTTAAACACTTTATCAGATCCATTGCAAAAGTAATACACTTATTCTGATATTAATTTTATGAAATAGTTATTTCAAATTTGGTTATTTCTCAATGAAAGTATATATGTTGTGACCGCAGTTCAAATGGTGGCCACAACATATACTTCTGATTTCATATAAACAAAATATTTAGGGTTTGACACAAACAAAATGGCGTATCCTCAACAAGAAAATGGTTCCGGGAGTAATCGGTGCCCGAGAAGCAGGACCTACCCCTGGGTACGAGAATATAGCCGGGTAACTGTCGAGGCCCCGGGGCGCGTCCATCTGTCTGTCTGGGTGTATATATCCCGCACCCTTGTACTGCTGCCCCGCCCCCTCAGTATCGAGAACAAGGGAGACGTGGGTGGCATCAGATCGTTTCTGGAATGCTATTAACCTGCAATTAAAGGGTATCAGATACGCACAGAAGGTGATAACTTGTATTAGAAAAAAAAACAATTGTAGATTTACATCATGTTTTGAACCCAACTGTATGAGTCGGTTAAAAGAAATTGGCTTAATAAAACTAATATTAGTACAGTGGAACGTCTCTAAAACGGACACCATGGGAAGTCCCCAGGGTGTCTGGTTTAGAGAGGTTCCACTGTAAAACAGACAGATGATTACTTCAAGACTAGCGTGTGTTCTTTGCGATAATAAACATACCTTATCATTGGCTGCAAATGGCAAGGAAACATATCAATATTAAGCACAACTAACTTTTGTATGTCTTTTATATATCTCCGGTTTGGAGAGGTTTGACTGTACTAAATAATAACTAGCATTGCGAACGGTTGTTTTCGTGCAATCGATGGTTACTAATTTAAATTAAATTGAACTAGTGTCTACAGTGGACACCTACATGTAGTAGACTCTACATCTATATGCGACATCGTATTATCATTTTGCAACTAAACAGTGGTATACATGAACTTCACAAATGGCGCTTCCTGATTCAATACTAGAGAAATGGCATTACCGAACCATCTCCCTGTTTTTGCAATTTGACCTTGGAC
This sequence comes from Conchocele bisecta, assembly GCA_029237695.1. Classification (NCBI taxonomy): domain Eukaryota; kingdom Metazoa; phylum Mollusca; class Bivalvia; order Lucinida; family Thyasiridae; genus Conchocele; species Conchocele bisecta. The sequence goes on from CM055266.1 coordinate 28,437,938, forward strand.
ATGAAGGCTGCATGAGTGTGGTAGTGAATGAAAATATGGATGATGATAAAGAAGTATATGAAGTTTGAGGTCAATCCGACTTACAGTTACAGAGATAATGGGTACCTAAAAACTTTAACGTGGCCGGACGGACAAACAGACTGAATGACGGATGGAATTACAAAAAGAGTGCCGCAAGTCACAAAATACGCCCGTCGAATATGGGCCAGACAGCGAAGATGCAGAAATGTGAAGCTGTCACCAAGGCAAGAAACATTAATGAGAATTTGAAAGTCTATAGCATTATTTCTTCATCTCGTTGTGCTAAACATGTATACTAATTTAGGCAGAGATAGAAAAGTAGAGTGTAAAGTAGAAATGATAGGGAATTGGATACAATAATGTAGAAAAAGTTAAAAAGGTGATATTTATGTTAAAAAATATTTTTTCGGCATAAAAACACCAAGGTGCACATCTTCAATATGTGTAGAAGACGTGTGTATAGTTTCAGAATGATTGAATGAACGGTTTCGGAGGAGTTGTGTACACAAACTCTGTACCGTATATAGAATTGTATAGAAAAATGTAAAACAAATGGCTAAGTTAAAAAGGCGATATTTTTGTTAAAAAATATTTTCTTGGCATAAAAACACCAAGGTGCACATCTTCAATATGTGTAGAAGACGTGTGTATAGTTTCAGAACGATCGACGGAATGGTTTCGGAGGAGATGTATACATAAACTCTGTACCATATATAGAATTGTATAGAAAAATGTAGAAAAAATGGCTAAGTTAAAAAGGTGATATTTTTGTTAAAAAATATTTTCTCGGCATAAAAACACCAAGGTGCACATCTTCAATATGTGTAGAAGACGTGTGTATAGTTTCAGAACGATCGACTGAACGGTTTCGGAGGAGTTGTGTACACAAACTCTGTACCGTATATAGAATTGTATAGAAAAATGTAGAAAAAATGGCTAAGTTAAAAAGGCGATTATTTTGTTAACAAATATTTTCTCGGCATAAAAACACCAAGGTACACATCTTCAATATGTGTAGAAGACGTGTGTAAAGTTTCAGAACGATCGACTGAACGGTTTCGGAGGAGTTGTGTACACAAACTCTGTACCGTATATAGAATTGTATAGAAAAATGTAGAAAAAAATGGCTAAGTTAAAAAGGTGATATTTTTGTTAAAAAATATTTTTTCGGCACAAAAATACCAAGGTGCACATCTTCAATATGTGTAGAAGACGTGTGTATAGTTTCAGAACGATCGACTGAACGGTTTCGGAGGAGATGTATACACAAACTCTGTACCGTATATAGAATTGTATAGAAAAATGTAGAAAAAATGGCTAAGTTAAAAAGGTGATATTTTTGTTAAAAAATATTTTTTCGGCATAAAAACACCAAGGTGCACATCTTCAATATGTGTAGAAGACGTGTGTATAGTTTCAGAACGATCGACTGAACGGTTTCGGAGGAGTTGTGTACACAAACTCTGTACCGTATATAGAATTGTATAGAAAAATGTAGAAAAAATGGCTATAAAGTTAAAAAGGTGATATTTTTGTTAAAAAATATTTTTTCGGCATAAAAACACCAAGGTGCACAGAAAGGTTTCGGAGGAGTTGTGTACACGAACTATGCACTTTTTCTGTCGGCCGCATACCCGCCCGCCCAGCGGTAAAACATAATACGTACCGTTTTTTAAAAACGGTCGTAGAAAAACAATACACCCCTCGACATACTTCGTATGCCAGGCATATATATATAAGAATTCAAGTGTCCAAACATTGAAGCAATCCATCAAATAACTAAAGTTTCGGCAAAAATGTGAATGTATAAAAGGTCAAGGTCATGTTAATGGGGGCATGAGTGTGTTCCAAGTGCTCACATGCATCAAGTGTCCAAATATTGAAGCAATCTGTCAAGTAATATTAAAGTTATATCATGATGAAGAAACATGTACAAACATTTTGACTCAGAAAATGGCTGTGGTTCCGCAAAAATGTGAAGGTAAAAAAGGCCAAGGTCATGTTAATGGCGACATGAGTGTGTTCCAAACGCTTACATGTATCGAGAGTCCAAACATTGAAGCAATCCATCAAGTAATTATTACTGTTAAATGATAATGAAGAAACTTGTACAAACTTTTTGACGCCAAAAAAATGGCTAAGTGGTTCCGCAAACATGTGAAGATAAAAAAAGATCAAGGTCATGTTAATGGTGGCATGAGGGTGTTCCGAATGATCACATGTATCAAGTGTCCAAATATTGAAGCAATCTTATACCATGATGAAGAAGCTTGTACAAACATTTTGACATATCGGACGATGACGATAGAAAAAGTGGCGACTCTAGTTGCGCCTTCTGCTAAAGCAGGCGCGACAAAAATAGTGTGTTTGGTCATTTTCAGTCTATAAATTGTAAATAGAGAATCTTACATGAGTCATGAATTAATATGATATTTATTAAACGAGCTTACATATTTCATAAGAAACGAGGCTATGCCAAGTTTCTTATGAAATCAGTCAATGAGTTTAATACATATCATATTAAATCAACACAAATGTTACATTCTATGTTACAAATCCTCGACATACAGCCAGAATCAAAGTGAAGTGCAAATGCAAATCACTTTTTTATGAACTGTGACTGGAGAAATTGGACTTATAGCATTTGTGGCTAGTCTAGCTCATAATCTGATAGGGCACACCCACACAACTTGATAAGGACAGAAGTGTAAGTGAATGGGTTTAACTTCCCAGCAACAGCTAGGTCATATAGAGACGAGAGACTGGACCACAGTTTAATGTCTCATCCGATAGACCAGTTTGATGGAAATACTATGTAAGTATTTTTCATGCTGCGGGTGAGGATTTAACTCACAACCTATGATATTGAAGTCCAATGCCAAATCCCCTAGGCCACAGCCCATCACTTTGATATTAAGGACAAATACTGTTTGATATAAGCATCACACATAGAAGATTGATTTATTTAATGGTATTTAACGGCCTGGGACCAGTTGCTCAAAACCTTTGTTAGCTTAACAGACTGTTAAATCCTTAACACCGTTCGATAAATCTATGAGATTGCAAGTCTGTGAGTGCTGTGAAACTTTTGTTAACTTTTGACGTCATTTATGTAAGAGATCAAAGATTTTTTAATTTCCATTTCTGGAAAAATTCTCTTATCCATTAAGGCAGAAAATCTCCACATCATCTATATGTATATTGTTTACAGCCCGTTTTGTCGCCATGGTTCTTTATGCATAAAAGTAGCACATTTTAATGAACTTACTTGGAAACAAAATCCTCTGTATTTTTGGCAGACAGCATTTTCATTTCTGCTGGGGTTGTCTGCTTGGCAAGCGTATCGTAGAAATAAACACTGAACTGGAATAGATTGCAATAACACTTTATTTGATTACAAGTTGTACATTGGCCAAATACATAATGACAGATTAACTAGACATTATGTTTGTAAAACATGGATATGCTGCCGTGGCATACAGGGAACCGTTTCACTAAACTTCTTACAACTAAAATGTTTGTAAGTGCAAATTTGGGATCGTCTGGAAATTTCAATTGATGGATTTACATTTATTTACTTTATTTATATGCTCAATAAATGTAAATCCAATAATTGTTTACAAGAAAACAGTGTTAATGTGATATTTACAGACTATCATCAGTTTGCATTTACGAACATTTTAGTCGTACAAAGTTTAGTGAAACGCCCCCCTGGACTTTTAACTGGAAAAGCTCTGTAATATGAAGCTCATAATTATGCTGTACCAAGGTTTCCGATGTACACAAACCACTAGCAGATGTTGTTGTCCATGTTTGATGGTAGTAGCCGTTACAATGAGTAAGATATGGATGTAAAGGTACATGCCCAAAATGTTCTTTATAGGAATTAAATAAGTGTATAATTTTTCACTATTCCACTAGTTCTAAAAACTACGAGTGCTCGTTATACAGATATATTCATTTAGTAATATTTATTTTACTGATAGTGACTCACGGAGGTATCAGGCTATTTTCATATGCAAATGAGGCATGATATTTTTTAATTATTTATATTGATTAAATGCGTCACTTGAAAAAATAATATTTTCAACAGATTATAAAGTATGATCATTGCACATCAAAAAATAAATACAGAGAATAAATAGTAATGTCCGTTAACATTTTAAGGAAACACGGTTTAATAAGTGTATAATGTTTCACTATTCCACTAGTTCTAAAAACTATGAGTGCCCGTTATACAGATATATTCATTTAGTAATATTTATTTTACTGATAGTGACTCGCGGAGGTATCAGGCTATTTTCATATGCAAATGAGGCATGATATTTTTTAATTATTTATATTGATTAAATCATCACTTGAAAAAATAATATTTTCAACAGATTATAAAGTATGATCATTGCACATCAAAAAATAAATACAGAGAATAAATAGTAATGTCCGTTAACATTTTAAGGAAACACGGTTATCGTCCCTGATATTAGTGTGAAAAATTTTGCATAAAATAAAATGTATAATAATGCTAATCAATACGTGGGGTAATGGTGAATAAATGTTTATTTTGCCAGGAAATGTCATACATACAGAATATACAAAAGTATCTGTATCACTAAATTATAACCTACTGTGTGGGCATGTACCTTTAACTGCATCATTTTTACATACACTTTTGATTAAGCCGGTGCTAGCAGGCGTTTATGTCATGGACCGTGACCAGGGATTCCGCTGGCGATCGCCACTTTCGCAATTGGCGATAAAAATAAACAATTGGCGATAAAAAAATAAAATTTTCTGGAAAAAAATCCAAATTTTTTTTTAATTTTTTATCGCCAATTGTTTTATTTTTTGTGAAGTGGCGATTTTTTTATTTTCCCCAGCGGAATCCCTGGTGACAATACAGCACAGTCCATGACACATATGAACAAATGCAATAAAACCACACTTGCGATGAATATCTTTTCTGGTAGTTGTGTTCGGCGATTATTGTGGATCTCGTCACATCAGGAAAACCCACTTTTAGTGATGTAATTACTTTCACAGATTCATATTTATCATTGGCTGCCATTTTGCTGCATATACAGTCGAACCTCTCTAAACTGGACACATACAAAAGTCAGTTGTGCTTAATTTATATCCAATGATAATGTCTGTTCATGATCGCAATGCACCCACGCTTGTTGTGAAGTAGTCATTTCTCTGTTTTACAGTGGAACCTCTCTAAACCCAGGGTGTCAGGTTTAGAGAAGTTCCACTGTAAAACAGACAATTTATTTTGTTTGTTTGTTTGTTTGTTTGTTTGTTTGTTTGTTAAGGTTTAACGGCCTATCAACAGCTACGGTCATTTAAGGCCGGATCAATGGGTTTAGTACTAAATCCCATATATTACCTGTAAAGTACATGTACAAATGGGGGGAAAATCCCAAAATCAGACCTAGGAGTAAGGATACGTTACCTTGGCGACTAGTAAACACTTGTATCTTAGCAACCACTGGTATAGCGCCGGCCACAATGATACGGTTTTGGAGGACGTACCAAACATGGATTTCTTGGTCATCTACAATACAAATATGTGTAAGAAATGAGCCACAGTATGAGTTTTTCTGACCTATCCACATATTAGCTGCGACACTTTTATTTACAATGTTGAGCCCGAAATGTTTGATGGATGATTCACATATGGAATTTTTCACTATATTTGCATCAAAAAAAATATATATTCAACCCTGAAATTAGAATAAGCAGACATGGTGCCAGGTCCATACCACACCAAAGTCACTTGTTCCCTTCCCCTACAAGTAATAGTATTAGGAATAATTGTATTACCCATATAAGGGGTATAACCAGATACAACTCTCACATACAAGAATGCCAAAGACGTACCTGAGGGCCAAACAAGGTGTCCGGTCGGGATTCCAATAAAGATAAATCCCGATCGTTAAATTACACGTCGCATGCTCCCAATTAACCGCCACATCATTGTGAGCAAGTAAAGTGATCGATGTCGCTGAAGTTGTGCCGATGCCATGCGGCGGGTATGACATATTGAGTTTTTAAATTGATATAACGTTTTGTATAACTACATTGTACGAGAAGACAGCAATTTCTGGTGTATAGATAGCATAAAAATGATGGGTTACCCCTTACAATGCTGAATTAAATTTTGACGAAAGTGCTGCCGAACCATGTTTTATTGAGAAAGAAGATAACATGAAACAACAGCAGATGAGAATTTACGTTTCCCGCATTCTAATGGTTAATGCCCTGTAAGTTAAGTTATATCTGAACAACCCTGGTATTACAGAATTAGAACTCTCTTTAATCCAGACAGCCTGCACTGGGTGACTGGTTTACAACATTGATGACTACTACATATAGCTAATCAGCTATTATTACATGAATGCCGTTGTTTGACACCGCTCACAGCCGTGTTCAAAGGTAGAGCGCGTGCTGTTTGACCATGGCTGTAGACAACGCTTATTCCGGGGCCAAGCCAACACCTACGTAATGCTTGTGTCTCATGACATTACTAGAACGTCATTAGACCAGTTCACAACGGTCACACTGAAATTTTGAAATTGATGCGGCTAAATCACGCGACGTATACAGTGGCCCCGGAATATGTATGTGTAAATCAGCTGTTTGAATGGAACGGGTTATCAAAGTACAGAAATACTGCATATATGCTCAAATTGCATGTTTGTTTGTTTGTTGGGGTTTAACGGCCTATCAACAGCTACGGTCATTTAAGGCCGGGTCAATGGGCTTAGTACTAATCCCATATATTACCTGTACGCATGTACATTTTCAAGTACATGTACAAATGGGGGGGGGGGGGAATCCCAAAATCAGAACTGAATATTTACAATAACAAAACTTTATATTCAGCCCTGAAATCAGAATAATCCTGATCTGATGCCAGGTCCTCGCCACACCAGAATCACTTGGCCCACTCCCAAAAGCAGTAGGATCAGTAATAATCTTACTACTTTTATAATGGGCAATAACCCAATTCAACTCCCAGGTAACAAAAGAGCCAAAGATAAAAACGTACCGGAGGGCCAAACCAGGCAAATAGTGATACACGTTCGCCCGACCACCACCCACTCAAATTGCATGATATTTCATTTCCGATGGAAATGTACGGTAACAATGACCATGTCCAGCAGTGGGTAAGCGTTGTGGAACTACGGCCTTGGGGTTCAAACAGTTCCCTCGTACCACGGCAAACATTTACCCATGGCTGGACATGGTCGAACCTTACAATAGACAACCGTACATAGAACATAAATGTGTACCAGTACTGCAACAACCATACATAGAACATAAATGTGTACCAGTACTGCAACAACCACACATAGAACATAAATGTGTACCATTACTGTAACAACCGTACATAGAACATAAATGTGTACCATTACTGTAACAACCGTACATAGAACATAAATGTGTACCAGTACTGCAACAACCGTACATAGAACATAAATGTGTACCAGTACTGCAACAACCGCACATAGAACATAAATGTGTACCATTACTGTAACAACCGTACATAGAACATAAATGTGTACCATTACTGTAACAACCACACATAGAACATAAATGTGTACCAGTACTGTAACAACCACACATAGAACATAAATGTGTACCATTACTGTACAAACCACAACATAAGAACATTAAATGTGTACCATACTGTACCGTACAAATAGATCATAAATGTGTACCATTACTGTAACAACCGTAATAGAAAATTAAACATAAATGTGTACCATTACTGTTTACAACCGTTACATAGAACAATAAAATGTGTCCAATTAACTGTAACAACCGTACATTCGACAATAATGTGTCCACCATTACTGCAACAAGTTAACCAATTAGAAAATATGATTGGGTACCATTACTGCAACACCGTACCATAGAACATAATTGTGTACTATTACTGCAACAACCGTACATAGAACATAAATGTGTCCAACATAAATGGCGTGTACCATTACTGAAACAACGGTACATAGAACATAAGTGTACCAATACTGCAACAACGTAACATTTAGAAACATTAAATGAGTACCATTACTGTAACAAACCGTACATGGACATTAAATGTGTACCATTACTGCAACAAAGCGTACATAAGAACATAATATGTGTACCAGTTTACTGTAAAACGTAGCATAGAACAAAATGTGTACCAGTACTGTAACAACCGTACATAGAACATAAATGTGTACCAGTACTGTAACAACCACATAGAACTAAATGGTACCATACTGAAACACCAACAGAGAACATAAATGTGTACCATTACTGTAACAACTGTACATAGAACATAAATGTGTACCATTACTGTAACAACCATACATAGAACATAAATGTGTACCAGTACTGTAACAACCGAACAGAGAACATAAATGTGTACCATTACTGTAACAACTGTACATAGAACATAAATGTGTACCATTACTGTAACAACCATACATAGAACATAAATGTGTACCAGTACTGTAACAACCATACATAGAACATAAATGTGTACCATTACTGTAACAACCGTACATAGAACATAAATGTGTACCATTGCTGTAACAACCATACATAGAACATAAATGTGTACCATTACTGTAACAACCGTACAGAGAACATAAATGTGTACCAGTACTGCAACAACCGTACATAGAACATAAATGTGTACCATTACTGCAACAACCGTACATAGAACATAAATGTGTACCATTACTGTAACAACCATACATAGAGTGAGTGAGTGAGTGAATAGGGTTTAACGTCCGCTTTTCTGACATAGAGGTACAAGCCTCAGGGAGTCTACACACAGACGGGTCAACGGGGTCGTGTCCCGTATCCACCTGTCCGAGGGGGGTAAATCCCAACTTCAGAACTCAATATTTACAATCAAAATATATATTCAGTCCTGAAATTAGAACAACCTGATCTGGTGCCAGGCCCTCGCCACACCAGCATCATTTATCCCATCCCCTAAAAGTAATAGGATTAGCGCTAATCTTACTTTTATATATGGGGCATAGCCTGACTCAACTCTCACATACAAAAAATGTACATGAGGGCCAAATCCGGTATAGTGGGTTCCGGAAAGTATGAACCCAATCGTTAAGCCAGTTTAGTCGCCTTTTACGACAAGCAATGGCTACTGCAGCACTATTCTCAGGATCAGTTGATCCCGCCCCGGTGCCTGCACGAGGCACCATACATAGAACATAAATGTGTACCATTACTGCAACAACCGTACATAGAACATAAATGTGTACCATTACTGTAACAACCGTACATAGAACATAAATGTGTACCATTGCTGTAACACGTACCATTAAGACATATGTGTACCATTGCTGTAACAACCGACATAGAACAAAATGTGTACCATTGCTGTAAACACTGTAAACAACCTACATAGAACATAAATGTGTACCAGTACTGCATAACACCATACAATAGAACATAAATGTGATACACCATACTGAAACACACACCTACATGAACATAAATGTACCAGTACTGTAACAACCAAACCATAGAACCTAAATGTGTACCATTTACTGTAACAACCGTACATAGAACATAAATGTGTACCATTACTGTAAACAAAACCATCATAGAACTAAATGTTGTACCATTACTGTAACAACCACACATAGAACATAAATGTGTACCAGTACTGTAACAACCATACATAGAACATAAATGTGTACCATTACTGTAACAACCATACATAGAACATAAATGTGTACCATTACTGTAACAACTGTACATAGAACATAAATGTGTACCAGTACTGCAACAACCATGCATATTAGGACACAATTTGATTTTGGAATCCCCAATTTTATCCAACACACACTGTATACCAATAGTGTACATCATTATTTTTCTAACTGAGCACAACCATACCCTAAACATTGGGCCTATATGTGTTTATGCAAGTGTCTCTCAATAAAGTGTCTACACATATAAATAGCTAGGGTTATTGTGGTAATAATCAGTACAAGACCAGAAACATGTCATGCTCGAAGCATGCGTTTAAAGGTACATGCCCACTCAGTAGGCACAAAATGTTCTTTATATCAAGACATCATCCGAGACATTTTCTGGCAAAATAAACATTCATGCACCATTAACCCACGCATTTTTTGGCATTATTATACATTTTATATCAGACGTAAATTTCCCCACTGATATCAGGGGCGATAACCGTGTTTCATTAAAATACCAACAGACATTACTATTTATTCTCTGCATTTATTTTTTGATGTGCAGTGATCATATTTTATAATCTGTCGAAAATAGTATTTTTTTAGGTGACGCATTCAATTAGTATAAATAATTAAAAAATATCATGCCTCATTTGCATATGAAAATAGCCTGATACCACCGCGCGTCACTATCAGTAAAATGAATATTACTAAATGATTATATCTGTACAGCAGGCACTTGTAATTTTTAGAACTGGTGGAATAGTGACACAATTATACACTTATTTAATTCCCATAAAGAAGAGTTTGTGCATACTGACTGGTCATGTACCTTTAAAGCTTTTAAATGCCCTGGGTCTCAGATGTGGATGAAATATGAGCAAAACAGTTGGTAAAAAGAAGAACATGTGTTTTTCTGTGCTCATGTTTTGAATGTTCAAGTTAGAGTTTAATTCTGGGTACCGGTAATGCTTGGTGATTACAGGGCTCTAGATAAGGAATTAGTAAGTGAGTATTGTCACTCCATCATTTCTGAAGCAATTGGGTATTTCAAAATTTTAATTGGGTAAAATAAAATCACACTACTGTTTACACATCAACAGACAGCAATTATTGAATAGTTTGCTTCGAAATGAAAACATGTCTTGGCATTTCATTAGAAATGTCTCAATTCTAATGAAATATCAAGGTGTGTTTCCATGGAAAATAAGAAAAATATGCTATATTTGTGGTCTATTTATTGTTTTCTGCAGCATGGTAAAGGTACCACAACATTTTTATTGCTTTTTGATACTCGCTACTTCTGATTTCAATTGGGTTTTAAGCAATTTTAATTGGGTATTTAAGCAAATACGCAGCTTTATGGAGCTCTGTGATTACTAAGAAATATGTGGCTGTGACTGGAGAAATTGGGCTTATAAGTTTTTGACCTGTGTAGATCCAGATCAGCCTGGGTATCCGCATAGTTTGATCGGATTCTCCGCTGTTCGCCATTCCATCATAATACACCTGTCATGCTTCTAATAAGCAGCATATATTGCTACCGGGCTACATGACTGTGCTATTTCATCATGAGCTACATGGACCACAAATCCCATACGCCTCGTTGCTTTAGTCCAAGTCGCATATACACATGTACAATGTACATGTACTCTATAGGAATTCAAGGAAAGAAACTGATATTATATGAGACCTGCCATGTGATTTTGTACCTTCGGATATCTGTGTAATTTCATTAAATACGTTTACAAAATTTACAATATTATTCATATCAGAAATTGACAAAGTTTTCAGAATACATGTACATGCGGATTATAAGGACGCAGATGTCCGAAATCACATGGCGTGTCTCAAATGTGGTCCACTGTGACACAATAGAGATTATTGAGCGCTGGTTGACTACTATCTGTTGCACGTTTTGCTGCCGACGAACGTTTGGCTATTAAACACAATAAATCTAAAAAATATTTAAAAATAAGTACATGTACTTAAATATGTTTTTTATTTGTGGACCGATTTTCAAAATCTAACTTTTGTTTTCTTAGTTAAATCATCTTGCCAGGTTTCAGAGTCAATTTCCAAATTTTTTCGTTTTTTGATCCTTCAGGATCAAAAAATGAAAAGTTTTGGAAATTGACTCCCCATGTTAAATTCCCATAGGAAAATCGTTTTTTTTTCGCAATAAAATCAATATTTGATGGAATTTCATCAAATAATTTTTTTTGGGGAGGGTGACTTTTTTGTTATTGATAAAAAAGTACTTACTTTCAAATATTTTTTAGATTTAATGTGTTTAATAGCCAAAAGTTTGTCGGCAGCAAAACGTGGAACAGACAGTAGTGTAGCTCCTGACCATCTGGCACATGCCTACATTCTGATAGAGTATATAATTAATCAGTAAAGCTTCAATGAACAATGCTTGTTGATTTCATATATTTATTACTCTTGTTATACCCACTTTTTTTGTAAAAAAAAACGGGTATATTGTTTTCGTCACGGGTGTCCGTCCGTCCGTACGTCCGTACGTCCGTCGTACGTCCGTCACGTTTCTTGTAACTCGAAAAACTTTTTCACCTTCATACCTACGCGCCTGATATTTGGTATGTAGCTTCGTTATCATGTGCAGATGCGCAAAGTGAATTTGGATTTTTGATCCGACCCTCCATCATGGATTATCTCCCCCTTTCGGACTCAGAATCCCATTTTTTCCTCTAACTCGAACTTTTTCACCTTCTACCTACGCGCTGATAATTTGGTTTTTATGTAGGCTGGTATTTCCCATTTTTTGGCCAGGATGCGCAGTGATAAAGAATTTTTGGATTTTTCCACCCTCACATGGATTATCTCCCCCTTTCGGACTCAGAATTTCCCATTTTTTCTCCGTAACTCGAAAACTTTTTCACCTTCATACCTACGCGCCTGATATTTGGTATGTAGCTTGTTAATCATGTGCAGTGCGCCAAAGTGAATTTGGATTTTTGATCCGACCCCCATCATGGTTATCTCCCCCTTTCGGACTCAGAATTTGCATTCTCCTCGTAACTCGACTGTCACTTCATACTTACGCGCCTGAACTGATTTTTTATTGGTATGTAATGTAGCTTCGTTATCATGTGCAGATGCGCAAAGTGAATTGGATTTTTGATCCGACCCTCCATCATGGAGTTCCTCTCCCCCTTTCGGACTCGAATTTCCCATTTTCTCCTCGTAACTCGAAAAACTTTTTACCTTCATACTTCTACGCGGGCCTGATATTTGGTTTTTTATTAGGGGGGCCTTCGTATTATTTACAATTTTTTGTTGGCCAGATGCGCAGGTGATTTGGATCAAATTACCATGGACCCTCCCCTTTATCATTGATATTCCCTTTGAAAAAGCTTCAGTTATTCATCTTTTCCCTTTCCGTACTCGGAAACACCCTCACCTTCATAAAAACTTTTTACCGCGCCAGTGCCAGTATAAATGTGCCAGTGTATGATATTATCTAAATTTATTTATACCCACTTTTTTTGTAAAAAAAAAGGGTATATTGGTTTTCGTCACGGGTTTTTGTCCGTCGTTCCGGTAGTCCGTACCCGGTCCGTCCGTCCGTACGTCCTCGGTCCACGTCTTGTAAACTCGAAAAACTTTTTCACCTCATACTACGCGCCGGATTATTTGGTAATGTAGTTCGTTTCTTGTGCGATGGCGCAAAGTGAATTTGGATTTTTGAATTCCCGACCCTCCATCATGGATTATCTCCCCTTTCGACCTCAAGAAAAATTTTTCCCATCCTCGTAACTTTTTCGAAAAACTTGTCACTTCCATACCTACGCGCTGATATTTTTGGTGGTTATGGTAGCTTCGTTATCATGTGCAGATGCGCAAAGTGAATTTGACTTTTTGATCCGACCCTCAAGAATCATGGATTATCTCCCCCTTTCGGACTCAGGAAGTTTTTCCCATTTTCTCCTCGTACTCGACTTTTTCTCCTTCATATACTGCGCCAGATATTTTGGTATGTAGCTTCGTTATCATGTGCAGATGAAGCAAAGTGAATTTTGGATTTTTTTGATCGACCCTCCATCATGGATTATCTCCCCCTTTCGGACTCAGAATTTCCATTTTTCCCTCGTAACTCGAAAACTTTTTTCACCTTCATAACCTACGCGCCGAGTGCCAGTATAAATGTGCCATGTGTATGATATTATCTAATTTTTATGATTTCCACACTTTTTTTGTAAAAAAAACGTTATATTGTTTTCCGTCACGGGTGTCGTCGTCCGTACGTCCGTCCGTCGTCCGTACGTCGTACGTCCGTCCACTACGTCCGTTCGTACTCCGTACTCGTATCTCATTTTTCACTTTTTTTTTTCCTTACTACGCCTGATATTTGGTATGTAGCTTCGTTTATATGTGCAGATGCGCAAAGTGAATTTGGATTTTTGATCCGACCCTCCACATGGATTATCTCCCCCTTTCGGACTCAGAATTTCCCATTTTTTCCTCGTAACTCGAAAAACTTTTTCACCTTCATACCTACGCGCCTGATATTTGGTATGTAGCTTCGTTATCATGTGCAGATGGCGCAAAGTGAATTTGGATTTTTGTTTGATCGACCCTCCATCATGGATTATCTCCCCTTTCGGACTCAGAATTTCCCAATTTTCTCCTCGTAACTCGAAAAACTTTTTCTTCCTTCATACTACGCGCCTGATATTTGGTATGTAGCTTCGTTTCAGTGCAGATGCGCAGTGAATTTTGGGATTTTGATCCGACTCCAAATCATGGATTATCTCCCCCTTTGATGGGAATTTTTGAATCCGAAACTCATCCATGTAGTTTATATCCCTTTCCCGGTAAAAAAAAACTCAGAATCATTTTCTCCTCGTACTCAAAAAAACGTTTTTCACCTTCGATACCTACGCGCCTGGTATTTGGTATGTAGCTTCGTTTTCATGTGCAGATGCGCAAAGTGAATTTGGATTTTTGATCCGACCCTCCATCATGGATTATCTCCCCTTTCGGACTCAGAATTTCCATTTTTTCTCCTGTAACTCGAAAAAACCTTTTTTCACCTTCATACCTAGCGCCGTGATATTTGGTATGTAGCTTCGTTATCATGTGCAGATGCGCAAAGTGATTTGGATTTTTGATCCGACCCCTCCATCATGGCCTTATCTCCCCTTTCGGACTCAGAATTTCCCATTTTTCTCCTTTGTAACTCGAAAAAAACTTTTTTTACTTCATACCTACGCGCCTGATGGTATGTTACTCGTTATCATGTGCAGAATGCAAATGGAATTTTGGATTTTTTGATCCGAACCCTACCCTCATGGATTATCTCCCCCTTTCGGACTCAGAATTTTCCCATTTTTCTCGTAACTCGAAAAACTTTTTTTTTTTTACCCTTCATTACCTTTTTTTACGCGGCCTTGATAGGGTATATTGTTTTGTCACGGGTGTAATTTGGATTTTTATCGTCCATTTATTGATCCCCGGTACACTTTTTTTGTAAAAACCGTTTTACGTGATATTTGGTTTTGTACGTAAAAATTCGTCCGTCGAAAGTGTACGTCCGTACTCCCTTTCGGATCGTTTCATTTTTTCCTTGTACTCGAAAAAACTTTTTCCCCTTCATACTACGCGCCTGATATTTGGTAGTAGCTTTGTTATCATGTGGCAGAATGCGCAAAGTGAATTTGGATTTTTGATTCGACCCTCCATCATGGATTATCTCCCCCTTTCGGACCCACCAAAGAAATCCCATTTTTTTCCTCGTAGGACACGAAAAACTTTTCCACCCTTCATCATTACCTACGGCCCGCCTGGATTTTTATTTGTATAGGCCTTCGTTATTTCATGGTGCAGATGCGCAAAGTAATTTTGGATTTTTGATCCGACCCCCCATCAAGGATTATCTCCCCTTTCGGACTCAGAATTTCCCCATTTTTTCCTTTCCTCGAAACTCGGAAAAACTTTTTCAACCTTCCCCCCAATACCTACCGCAAGCTGATTATTTGGTATGTAGCATTTCGTTAATCATGGGCCAGGATCGCATAGTGAAATTTGGAATTTTTGGATTTTTCCGAACCCTCCCCATCATGGGATTATCTCCCCCTTTCGACTCCAGAATTTCCCATTTTTTTTTCCCTCGTAACCGAAAAAACCTTTTTCACCTTCCATATCCTACACGCCAAGTGGCCAGTATAAAATTTGGCCAGTGTTTAATTTGAATTATTAAAAATTTTTCTAATTTATTATACCTCACTTTTTTTGTAAACAAAAACCGGTATATTGGTTTTCGGTCCCACGTGTTTTTGTCCGTTCCGTCCGTAAACCGTCCCGGTTCCCCCCGGTCGTTTACGTCCGTTTTTACCAGGTCCGTTTTCCCCGTAAGTCCGTCACCGGTTTCTTGTTAACTCCCCCGGAAAAACTTTTTTCAACCCTTTTTCCCAATAAACCTTTTTACCACCGCCTGATATTTGGTATTAGCTTCCCGTTAAAATCATGTTTTGCAGGATGCCAAAGTGAATTTTTGGAATTTTGAAAAAAAAAAATTTTTCCACCCCCATCATTGGATTATTGTTCCCCCTTCGGACTCAAATTTCCCATTTTTTCCTCGGTTAACCCTTTCGGAAAAACTTTTTCAGTTTCCCATTTTTTTCCCCTAACAAAAGCTTTTTCCAATTATATTTGGTATGGTACTTTCGTTAATCATGTGCAGATGCGCAAAGTGAATTTTGGATTTTTGATCCGACCCTCCATTCATGGAATTTAATTTTCTCCCCCTTTTCGGAACAAAAAATTTTTCAAATTTTCCCATATTCCCCTCCCTTTTTCGTTGCAACGCGAAAAAACTTTTTCCCAACCTTCATAACCCTTTTTAACGCGCCTGAAATTTGGTATGTACCTTCCCGTTAAAAAAAATCATGTGCCAATGCCTTCCAAAGTGAATTTGGATTTTTGAATCCGAAAAACCCTTTTTCCCATCATGTATTTTTTTTATTTGGTTCCCCCTTCGGACTCAGAATTTCCCAAATTTTTTTCCGTCCGGTTCTAACTCGAAAAACCTTTTTTCCAACCTTTTTCAACCAAACGCCGCCCTGATATTTTGGTATTTGTAATTCGTTATATGTCAGATGCGCAAAGTGAATTGGATTTTTTGATCCGACCCTCCATCATGGATTAACTCCCCCTTTCGGACTCAGAATTTCCCATTTTTCCTCCGTAAAAACTCGAAAAACTTTTTCCCTTCCTTCAACCTACCGCGCCTGAATAATTTATTTTTGGTAATGGTTTAGGCTTCCGAATTATTTTTCCATGTTTTGCAGGAATGCGCAAAGTGAATTTGGAAATTTTTTGAATTTCCGACCCGGCCATCATTTGGAATTAAAAATTTTTCTTCCCCCGTTCGGACTCCAAATTTCCCAAATTTTTCCTCCGGTTAAACTACTCGAAAAACCCTTTTTTCCACCTTCAAAAATTTTTACCTTTTACCTCGCCTGATATTTAGTATGTACCTTCGTTATGTGCAGATGCGCAAAGTGAATTCCCATTTTTGATCCGACCCTCCATCATCGATTACCTCCCCCTTTCCGACTCAGAATTTCCCATTTTTTCCTTTTTCCTTGTAACTCGAAAAACTTTTTCACCTTCATACCTACGCGCCTCATATTTGCTATGTAGCTTCGTTATCATGTGCACATGCGCAAAGTGAATTCGGATTTTTTATCCGACCCTCCATCATGGATTACTTCCCCCTTTCGGACTTAGCATTTGGGAAAGTGGGTATATTGCGATGGCGCGCCATCGACTTTTTCTAGTTGATTTCATATATTTATTAGTCTTGTTGATTTTATAAGAAACTTGGCACAGTTTCATTTCCGATTAAATTTGTAAGCTTGGTTAATAAATATCATATTAAATTTGTAAGCTTGGTTAATAAATATCATATTAAAGATAATATGAAACGTGTTCGTTGACTTCATAAGAAACTCGGCAGAACCTTGCTGATTGCGAAATCGAACTCATTTAATAAGCATCATATTACATCATCACTTATGTAAGATCTCTATTGCTCTAGCCAAGGACACAGTTAATGTACACAGACTGTTTATATTGCTCCTTAACCCTTTCACCCCTATTAAAGTAACTGGAATGGATTTTTATATGTTAATTTTCGGACTGATCCAATTGTCACAAAATGATTTTTTGACTAGTCCATTTATGAAAAGGCGGTGTGTTTGTTAACAAAACTGTGAAAATTACTTTCAAAAAGTGCAGATCCTGATGAGACGGCTCGTCATGAGCCGGCTCATCTGGATCTACACTGTTTGCCAATACCACTATACAGGCCTGTGGGGTTGAAAGGGTTAATCAGACAGATGAGTCTGGTTGGAAAGAGAATAAGCATATTTTGTCACAAGACCTCTTATATTCAAGGTGCATGATCACATGGTTACCACAACAACAACAATATCTGAAAGTGTTGAAAGCGCGCCCACTCCAAAGTAAATATTATTTGATATTTTCCTTAAAGGTACATGCCCACGCAGAAGGCACAAAATGTTATTTATATCAGAGACATCATCCGAGACATTTTCTGGCAAAATAAACATTCATTCACCATTACCCCACGTATTGATTGGCACTATTATACATTTTATATCAGAAGTTAATTTCCACAATCAGGGGCAATAACCGTGTTTCCTTAAAATGTTAACGGACATTACTATTTATTATCTGTATTTAATTTTCAATGTGCAATGATCATACTTTATAATCTGTCATAAATTTTATTTTTTCAGGCGACGCATGTAATTAGTATAAATAATTTAAAAATATCATGCACATTTGCATATGAAAATAGCCTGATACAACCGCGCGTCACTATCAGTAAAATAAATATTACTAAATGATTATATCTGTATAGTGGGCACTCGTAAGTTTTAGAACTGGTGGAATAGTGACACAATTATACATTTACATGTATTTATATAAAGAACATGTTGTACCTTCTAAGTGGGCATGTACCTTTAATATGCAATGGATTTTGATGAAATATGGCGAAGCAAACGTGTCTTCGTGACCTACATTTGGTGGTCTCGGGACTTCGGCACATATACTTATGTAGTTTTTGCGAAGAATCAATTTCCGTGTCAGTATTGACAGTAACCACGGAAATCGATTCTTTGCAAACACGACAGATGTTTGGGCCAAAGTACCGAGACCACCAAATGCAGCTTAACAAGACGCATTTGATGCAACATATTTCATTAAAATCCGTTACATAATAAGGACAGTACAACAGCATACGTACCTTGAATCAGAGGCGCTGATGGAAGTTTCAGTAATTGTTGTTGTTGTTGTAACCACATGATCATGCACCTTGATATTACCATATTTACAGTTCGGATTTGTTCCTGGTTCCACAAACATACGTGACATCGTTTTGGTTTTTATAATTGTCACGTTGAGACCAATGGAAACATCGTTTTCTAATTAAACAGAACGAAAATGATATGCAAATAATGTTTAAAAGACACGCCATGTATTGAAAAAAAACACACTTGACATGTGTTGAAAGTAACGACAGGCGTTTTAATAAATGGAAGATGGGCATTTAAATGAAAATATAATTTTTGCATACAAATAAACCAAACGATATTTGCTTCTATGCATATCATTGTACAAAATGAGAATTTTCCATTTGTTTACAATTGGAAACTTTCAACAAATCTTCGCTGTACTTTACTACGCTGAATTAAATTTCGTCGTCTGCTGGAAATGTTTTATTTTCAATATTTCCCGATAAAAACCTGTTTTGGCAGTGCATGAGAATCGTCTCCATTGGAGACGATTCTCATGTGCTATCAAAACGTTTTTTTGTTAAGAATTAAGGCAAAAATGAAAAACAGCAGACGACAATTTTAATCTCCCGCGTAGTGAGGGTTAACAACTATCTCACCTCTAGGCTGGCATCTGTCCGCTGGGTAACAAGAAAAATTGATATGGTCAGTGGAATAGGGCACTACCTCCCTCCCCACAGACAGTTAGCCCCCTTCTTCCACTGACCAATTCAAATATAGAACTGTTTGTCATTTTGGGAAAATGAGCCACACCCATGGAATGGATTTTTTTGTTTTTTACCAGATGGCTGCAGCTCGCATGTCAAGCCCGCCGAGGCATTTGATGGTCTCAAGAGTGTATTTATTTGAAGTTTGAATTAAGTGTTGTAGAGATATAAGGTATGTAAAAGCTTTAATGCAAACTTTAGTCATTTGACCTTGATCTTTGGCATGTGGGCCACATGGGTGGGCTATAGAATGAAAATATGGATGATAATAAAGAATTATTTGAAGTTTGAAGTAAATCGGAGTAAGTGTTGTGGAGATATAAGGTATGTAAAAAAATTAACACAAATTTCAGTCATTTGACCTTGACCTTGGGCATGTGGACCACATGGGCAGGCTATAGAATGAAAATATGGATAATGAATAAGAAGTATTGGATGTTGGAAGTAAATCGGAGTAAATGTTGTGGAGATATAAGGTATGTAAAAACATTAACACAAATTTCAAAGTCATTTAACCTTGACCTTGGGCATATGGACCACATGGGCAGGCTATGGAATGAAAATATGGATGATGAAAAGGAAGTATTTGAAGTTGGAAGTAAATTGGAGTAACAATTGTGGAGATATAAGGTATGTAAAAACATTAACACAGATTTTATAATAACACAAACTTCTAAGTCATTTGGCCTTGACCTTGGGACACAGGGGCCGCATGAGTGGGAAACAGAATGAATAAATGGATGATGCCAAATAAGCATACACAGTTTCAAGCAAATCTGACTTACGGTTACAGAGATGGTAGGTATGTGAAAACATTAACGCAAATTTTGACAGAAACTTTAACTCAAACTTCTAAGTCATTTGACCTTGACCTTGGGGCACAGGGGCAGCATGAGTGGGACACAGAATGAATATATATATGATGACCAATAAGCATACAAGGTTTCAAACAATCCGACATGTGGTTACAGAGATAGTAGGTATCTGAAAACTTTAAAGCAAATTTTGACAACAAAATTTAACACAAACTTTTAAGTCATTTGACCTTGGGCACAGGGGCTGCATGAGTGGGACACAACATGAATATATGGATGATGACTAATAAGCATATGAAGTTTCAAGTCAATGTGACTTAGTACTGCAGAGATATAAGGTATTTAAAAACGTTAACGCAGATTTCGGACGGACGCACGGATGCACGCACGGACATCATTGTGATCACTAATGTCTCGCTTTCCGCAAGCGAGTTTGAAAAAAATTAACTGAACAAGTGTGCTGCCAGTCACAAAATACGCCCGTCAAGGGATTGACCAACATAAAACTGTTGAAGGAGTCGATGAAACAAACTGTATACCATATACAGAATTGTATGCTGTTGAAAAGGGGTTATTTTTGCAAAAAAAAACCCTTCTTCCCTCAGAAAAACATGCAGTTACACATGTTCAATGTGTAGAAGACATGTGTAAAGATTCAGATTGATGGACAGAAAGCTATCAGAGGAGTTGATTGTACAAATATCTATATCCTATACAATATTGGAAAATATGTAGAACAAGAGTTGTCAGAAGACAACGAAGCTCGCCTGTTGGCAGCCTTCATTCAAACTTGTCACAGTTGTATAAAAAACATGAATATTATATAACTTGACCTTGGGATAAGGGGTGTGCGGTGGACCTTGACATTGAGGTCAGTGGTGGAAGGTGGGTCATGGATTTTATATAGCATGATATAGCATATTAAGATGAATGCATGTATGAAATATCAATGCGCTCCCTGAAAAGAGAAGGAAAACAAAATTTAACCCAGCGTTAAGTTTATGAACACACTAAGTTGGTGATTTTCTATAGCATGATAGCTATTCACATGAGGAATGCATGTATAAATGTGCTAAGTTTGTGACCTTGGCCTTGGCGAAAGGGGTGGGGGGGTGGGTCATGGATTTGCTGTAGCACAATAGAGTATCATCAGATGAATGCATGTATGAAATATGAAGGTGTTCCCTGTAAAGAAACAGAAGTTATAAAAAGACATTTACTCCAACGTTACGTTTATGATGTTGATCTTGGGGAAAGGGGTGGGGTGGGTCATGGATTTGCTGTAGCACAATAGAGGATCATCAGATGAATGCATGTATGAAATATCAAAGCGTTCAAAGTGTAAAGAAACAGACGTTACACAACATTTACCCCAATGTAAAGTTTATGAACATGCTACGTTTGTGACTTTGACTTTGGGGTAAGGGTTAGGTGGTGGGTTGTGGATTTGCTACAGCATGATAGAGGGTCATCTGAGGAATGTATGTATGAAATATCAAGGCGTTCCATCAAAGGAAACAGATGTTATAAGACATTTACCCCAACGTTAAGTTTATGAATGTGCTAAGTTTGTGACTGTGACCTTGGGGAAAGGGGTGGGGGTTGATCATGGATTTGCTATAGCACGATAGAGTATCATCAGATGAATGCATGTATGAAATATCAAGGTGTTCAAAGTGTAAAGAAACAGAAGTTACACAACATTTACCCCAACGTTAAGTTTATGAACATGCTTTGTGACCTTGACTTTTGGGTAAGGGTTGGGTGGTGGGTTGTGGATTTGCTACAGCATGACAGAGGGTCATCTGAGGAATGTATGAAATAGCAAGGCGTTCCATGAAAGGAAACAGACATTTACCCCAACGTTAGGTTTATGAATGTACTAAGTTTGTGACCTTGACCTTGGGGTAAGGGATGGGCGGTGGGTCATGAATTTGCTATAGCATGATAGAGTATCATCAGATGAATACATATTTGAAATATCAAGGCGTTCCATGAAAGGAAACAGATGTTATAATACATTTACCCCAACATTCAGTTTATGAATGTGCTAAAATTGTGAGCTTGACCTTGGGGAAAGGGGTGGTTGGTGAGTCATGAATTTACTATAGCACGATAGAGTATCATCAGATGAATGCATGTATGAAATATGAAGGCGTTCCCTGTAAATAAACAGAAGTTACACAACATTTACCCCAACATTAAGTTTATGAACATGCTAAGTTTGTGACCTTGGGGTAACGATTGGGTGGGCAGTGGGTCATGGATTTGCTATAGCATGATAGAGTATCATCAGATGAATGCATGTATGAAATATCAAGGCGTTCTATGAAAGGAAACAGATGTTATAAGACATTTACCCCAACGTTAAGTTTATGAATGTGCCAAGTTTGTGACCTTGACCTTGGGGTAAGGGCTGGGTGGTGGGTCATGGATTTGCTACAGCATGATACAGGGTCATCTGAGGAATGCATGTATGAAATAACAAGGTGTTCCATGAACGGAAACAGAAGTTATAAGAAATTTACCCCAACGTTAAGTTTATGAATGTGCCAAGTTCCAAGTTTGTAACCTTGACCTTGGGGTAAGGGCTGGATGGTGGGTCATGGATTTCATACAGCATGATAGAGATTCATCTGAGGAATGCATGTATGAAATAACAAGGTGTTCCATGAATGGAAACAAAAGTTATCAGACATTTACCCAACGTTAAGTTTATGAATGTGCCAAGTTTGTGACCTTGACCTTGGGGTAAGGGCTGGGTGGTGAGTCATGGATTTGCTACAGCATGATAGAGGGTCATCTGAGGAATGCATGTATGAAATAACAAGGTGTTCCATGAAAGGAAACAGAAGTTATAAGACATTTACCCAACGTTAAGTTTATGAATGTGCCAAGTTTGTGACCTTGACCTTGGGGTAAGGGCTGGTGGTGGGTCATGGATTTGCTACAGCATGATAGAGTGTCATCTGACGAATGCATGTATGAAATAACAAGGTGTTCCATGAAAGGAAACAGAAGTTATCAGACATTTACCCCAACGTTAAGTTTATGAATGTGCCAAGTTTGTGACCTTGACTTTGGGGTAAGGGCTGAGAGGTGGGTCATGGATTTGCTACAGCATGATCGAGGGTCATCTGAGGAATGCATGTATGAAATAACAAGGTGTTCCATGAAAGGAAACAGAAGTTATCAGACATTTACCCAACGTTAAGTTTATGAATGTGCCAAGTTTGTGACCTTGACCTTGGGGTAAGGGCTGGGTGGTGGGTCATGGATTTGCTACAGCATGATAGAGGGTCATCTGAGAAATGCATGTATGAAATAACAAGGTGTTCCATGAAAGGAAACAGAAGTTATAAGACATTTACCCAACGTTAAGTTTATGAATGTGCCATGTTTGTGACCTTGACCTTGGGGTAAGGGCTAGGTGGTGGGTCATGGATTTGCTATAGCATGATAGAGGGTCATCTGAGGAATGCATGCATGAAATAACAAGGTGTTCCATGAAAGAAAACAAGTTATAAGACATTTACCCAACGTTAACTTTATGAATGTGCCAAGTTTGTGACCTTGACCTTGGGGTAAGGGGTGGGTGGTGGGTCATGGATTTGCTACAGCATGATAGAGGGTCATCTGAGGACGCCGACAACGCCGGGGGTATGCCATAAGCTCTTCTGCACTTCGTGCAGGTGAGCTGAAAATGGCTATTAAGTCGAAAAGGCTGTATTTTTGTGAAAAAAAGATTGTTCGTCACACAAACACCATGGAGCTCATGTTCAATGTGTAGAAGATGTGTTTAAAATTTTCAGATCCATTGACTGAAAGCTGCCAGAGTTGATTACACAAAAACTATAATGCTGTTGTCACGTTGAGACCAATGGAAACATCATTTTCTAATTAAACAGAATGAAAATGATATGCAAATAATGTTTAAATAAAAGACACGCCATGTATTGAAGAAAAAAAAACACTTGACATGTGCTGAAAGTAACGACAGGCATTTTACTTAGTGGAAGATGTTGGATTTAACCCTTAGAATGCTGGAAATGAAAGGTGTCGTCTGCTGTTGCTTAATATTTTGCCTTTTTTCTCAATAAAAACATGGTTTGACAGCACTTTAGAATCATTTACATTGGAAATGATTCTTAAGTGCTATCAAAGCATCTTTTTTATTAAGAGAAAAATGGAAAATATAAAATAAACAGCAGACGACACAATTTAATTCAGCAGTGTAAGGGTTAATGTAGTAGGGGGGCTATACATGCAGAATGCAACAGCAATATAATATTGTCTCAAAATATTTTCATGCTGGGTAACGTGTGGACTATACATAGTTAAAAGTAGCAGACAAAAATTCATTATATTTTCTTTTATTTATCCTTGTAAATAGCATATGTCTTGAAATTTCATTAGAAGCTGCAGGAATCAATTCTAATGAAATCCCAAGACATATGTTCAGAGAGAAATACAAAAACAATACAAAAACTAAAAAATGTGTTCATAGAACACGGATGCCCCACTCATCATATGGAAGCTACATACCAAGTTTCAGGTATGTAGCTATTACGGTTTAAAAGTTTTAAGAGTTACAAGACAAAATTCAAAAAGTCAAAAAGGGGGAGATAATCCATGACCCTGGGGTCGAATCAAAAATCGAAATAAACTTTGCACATCTACTCACCATAATGAAGCTACATACCAAGTTTCAGGCGTGTAGCTAGAATGGTTTAAAAGTTTTACGACTTACACGGCAAAGTCGCCAAATTATAAGTCAATAAGGGGGAGATAATCCATGACCCTGGGGTCGAATCAAAAATCAAAATAAACAATGCACATCTACTCATCATAAGGAAGCTACATTCCAAGTTTCAGGTGTGTAGCTAGTACGGTTTAAAAGTTTTACGACTTACAAGGCAAAATTGTCAAATTCTAAGTCGAAAAGGGGGAGATAATCCATGACCCGGGGGTCAAATCAAAAATCTAAATAAACTTTGCGCATCTACTCATCACAAGGAAGCTACATACCAAGTTTCAGGTCTGTATGCAGCTAGTACGGTTTAAAAGTTTTTCAGTTTTATTTCTGTACTAAACATGGGCCATGCACAGATCATTATCCTGTCACATAGAGTTCATCCTTAAACATGCTCTCACACATCCCATATTTGTGATTCATTCTGTAGACACAAAATTTTTCTGGTAAAATAAATAAACATTTACCATTACCGAACATGTTAATTGGAATTATTAGACCATTTATATCAAACGTGAATTGTCAATCTTGATAGCAGGGGCGATAAACATGTTCCTAAAATGTAAACGGGACGTGCAAATGTGAAATAAACCAAAATAAAATTTCAGTGACAAACAAAAGATCAAAATGCTAACACTAGAAACACATGTCCTTAGTGACCTTGAATTTCTGCATTAGGATGTGAAACACCACTCATGAGAGCGGGACAAAAATGGATTAAAGCAATTCAGAATATCACACAGAAAGGTATATTTCCGTCAAATCAATTTGAGCAGAATATCTTATTTTTTCTGTTTTTGGCAGCCATCTTGGCGGCCATGCTACGTACCTCCCTGGCGTGCGAGGCGGAACCCCAGGTGAGCAGCTTACTGTGTGCCTGGTGTAACTGTAGCAGGGCAGGCAGGAACTGCCACTGGGACATGTGGAGCTGGGCGTGCAGCAGGTGGCTGTTCACATCACACTCCGAACTGTCACCAATAACAACACACATCAGATCACTGGAGACATGGAGCTATTTCACATTTGAGACACTCCATGCAGGGCCGTAGCCACGTTGAGGTAGAAATTTTGGCGATTTTTTTTTTACGAGTTGCCATCCCTAAAAGCTCAATATGGAACCCGGAAATTTTCGAGAGTGTAAGGTTTCTTTGCAAATTCATGGCGATTATGGGTCCCTGACCTCAAATCTGCAGGATGGCAACGCGCCATCCTTGGGCAACTCCCAGTATCCATGGAAATCCAAGATGGCCGCCGTGAATATAGATCAAATATATAAATTGGCAAAACATCGTACTTCATCATGCTAGCAAACGAGATTTTGGTCTCTATATCCCTGTATTGGCATGTGAAGAAACCAATGGAATATGTTTCAACAATATTCGACCATGATAACGTGACAAAAATTCAAAATGGCCGCCATTTTTCGACAAAAAACGTCTAAATTGACCATAACTTTTTATTGGAATATAGGCATTTTGTCTCTACTCACATGTATTGGTATATAAGAAATTAAATTGAACCATTTTTAATGCTGCAAGTATCGACTTTTGAGAAAAAACAGACTTTACACAGTGTTTGACAGAAGACTGCTAAATCGTGAGCAATAGTTCAGCAGCACCCACCCGTCTGGACCCGACCCGACTGAACCTTGCCATACCATGCCTTGCTATTTCTGAAGTTTTATCCCTTCAACTTGACGGTAAGTCTGTTGTGATGGAGCAGTACACAGGCCTCTAAAAGGTTACCACCCTGTTGTGGTATGCCGGTCTGGGCCACTATTCACTGATATCTGTGCAGTGGAGACAAGTCTAGAGAATGACCAGTTTACAGATGCACGATAGTTGAACTCCATACTGCATGAGCATAAACCGTGTTGACTGGGGAGGGTATAATGCTGCTCCTTATAGAGCACTAGGTTCCCCAAAACCAGCCACAATATATATGTTTGGTCCTCTTGTTGATTGGCGGAGAGGAAGGTGTGTTTTTGCCATGATGAAGCAGATATAACTAGCATCAGTTATCTTCCTGATGCTGTTGCAAATGGTAAGAAAACTCTGTGTGTAACCAGTGATGACAATGATGTCTTTGTTCTGCTCATCTTCTGGGTGTGAACACATATGACATCCTAGGTACAGCTACATCGATGGAGTTTGTTGCTGGCTCAGACGGTGTGCCAAGTCCATGTATTGCTAGGGGACCAGAAGCCCCACATGTTCTTATGAACGTCATCAACAGTCAGTTTAAAGCTATAGGAAAAGTTTGTATCAGTCTGGTATGTAGCTGTCATTCTGCATGATTGTCATGTACACCATACTGCTGCTGTGTTGGTGAAAACATGTGCCTCAATCCACAGACAAAACATAATGCGAATGTCACTAGATTTGACATTGATGAAGGTGATAGTGCAGATGAGGTAGACGAGGGAGAGGATGTTGGAAGGACCGACTAAAGAATGTGTAAATGACGTGGTGTTCTTTCATTGTTGATTTTGTCATTCTCATGTGTATGTGAATATTTATTGGTGTCACTGTTAGGAGTCCTGTGAGGGAATATCACAATGCAATGATAACAAGGGCATCGGTATCACTAAGCTAATCCTCTTGCTGACAGCCTTGGTAATCAAAACTTTTGTCATAAGTGACCTTGACCTCGGGATGTCGGACGTCGGTCGTATGCAAAACAAAGCACCAACCGTAAACACACATTGTTGCCAAATATTATCAAAATCGCGTGCGGTTCATAAGTTAATGAATAAACAAAACAACTTCAACACATTTGCCTTACAGAAAGGTGAACATAAGTCCTCGGTGACCTTGACCTTGGGCGGTGGGACATGGGTCATATGCAAAACAAAGCACTATCCATAGACACAGCTAGAAAATGTGTTCATAGAACACGGATGCCCCACATATCGCTTTGATAATAAATGAGGCCAAATTCCAAGTCAAAATTTATTTTTACCCGAGCGTTAAAGTTTTTGAAGCACCGAGTATGTGACCTTGACCATGGGCTTGGCGGGGGCAGGACGAACGTGGATTTGGTACAGGGCAGTAGAGGACCATTAGAGCAATGCGTATATGAAGTACATGTATGAAGCTGATCCGTGAAAGGGAACAGAAATTATAAGATATTTACCCGAGCGTTAAAGTTTTTGAAGCACCAAGTATGTGACCTTGACCATGGGCTTGGCGGGGGCAGGACGAACGTGGATTTGGCACAGGGCAGTAGAGGACCATTAGAGCAATGCGTATATGAAGTATGAAGCTTATCCGTGAAAGGGAACAGAAATTATAAGATATTTACCCGAGCGTTGAAGATTTTGAAGCACCAAGTATGTGACCTTGACCATGGGCTTAGCGGGGGCAGGACGAACGTGGATTTGGCACAGGGCAGTAGAGGACCATTAGAGCAATGCGTATATGAAGTATGAAGCTGATCCGTGAAAGGGAACAGAAATTATAAGATATTTACCCGAGCATTAAAGTTTTTGAAGCACCGAGTATGTGACCTTGACCCTGGGCTTGGCGGGGGCAGGACGAACGTGGATTTAGCACAGGGCAGTAGAGGACCATTAGAGCAATGCGTATATGAAGTATGAAGCTGATCCGTGAATGGGAACAGAAATTATAAGATATTTACCCGAGCGTTAAAGTTCTTGAAGCACCGAGTATGTGACCTTGACCATGGGCTTGGCGGGGGCAGGACGAACGTGGATTTGGCACAGGGCAGTACAGGACCATTGAAACAATGCTATATGAAGTATGAAGCTGATCCGTGAAAGGGAGCAGAAATTATAATATTACCCGAGCGTTGAAGATTTTGAAGCACCAAGTATGTGACCTTGACCATGGGCTTAGCGGGGGCAGGACGAACGTGGATTTGGCACAGGGCAGTAGAGGACCATTAGAGCAATGCGTATATGAAGTATGAAGCTGATCCGTGAAAGGGAACAGAAATTATAAGATATTTACCCGAGCATTAAAATTTTTGAAGCACCGAGTATGTGACCTTGACCCTGGGCTTGGCGGGGGCAGGACGAACGTGGATTTAGCACAGGGCAGTAGAGGACCATTAGAGCAATGCGTATATGAAGTATGAAGCTGATCCGTGAATGGGAACAGAAATTATAAGATATTTACCCGAGCGTTAAAGTTCTTGAAGCACCGAGTATGTGACCTTGACCATGGGCTTGGCGGGGGCAGGACGAACGTGGATTTGGCACAGGGCAGTACAGGACCATTAGAACAATGCGTATATGAAGTATGAAGCTGATCCGTGAAAGGGAGCAGAAATTATAAGATATTTACCCGAGCGTTAAAGTTTTTGAAGCAACAAGTATGTGACCTTGACCATGGGCTTGGCGGGGGCAGGATGAACGTGGATTTGGCACAGGACAGTAGAGGACCATTAGAGCAATGCGTATATGAAGTATGAAGCTGATCCGTGAAAGAAAACAGAAATTATAAGATATTTACCCGAGCGTTAAAGTTTTCGAAGCACTAAGTATGTGACCTTGACCCTGGGCTTGGCGGGGGCAGGATGAACGTGGATTTGGCACAGGACAGTAGAGGACCATTAGAGCAATGCGTATATGAAGTATGAAGCTGATCCGTGAAAGAAAACAGAAATTATAAGATATTTACCCGAGCGTTAAAGTTTTTGAAGCACTAAGTATGTGACCTTGACCCTGGGCTTGGCGGGGGCAGGATTTGGCACAGGGCGGTAGAGGACCATTAGAGCAATGTGTATATGAAATATGAAGCAGATCGGTCGAAGGATGAAGAAATTATTAGACATTTACCCGAGCGTTAAAGTTTTGTGACGGACGGACGGACGGACGTTCTTACGAGAGCTACATTGTGAGGTTATTTCCTTTGATGTTTACACTGTGGGGTTAACCTCACAATGTAGCAACTTATTCCGTTATTTTCTTCCTTAACGATTCTCTTACGGAATAAATCGCATAATATGCAAATGAGCTAGCCATTAGTTAATTATATTTGAAAAACACTTATCCAAGTGTCTTAAATAGGGCGGTGGGTGGGTTTCAGCACAACACAGCAACCTCACAATGTAGCTCTCGTAAGTACGGACGGACAGACGGACGGACGGGACGGACGGACAAGTGTAACACTAAATGCCCCCTCCACTATCGTGGTGGGGCATAAAAATGCCTATCAGCGAGGGGATAATTACTAGCATAATATATATGTAATATATATATACATGTATACAGGATTGTGCTAAATCCATTACACATGCAGAGGATGGTTCATTCTGCATGTCTACAACATTGTTACCAGACATTCATGATCATATATGTCTTGGAATTTCATTAGAATTGAGTCCCGAGGAAATTCCAAGAGAAATAAAAAATATACTCCTAATTTGTTTGGCAGATATTTTCACCACTAGCATGCAAAGAGCTAATATGTATATTATACCCTCCTATTGTAGTCCTAATTTAAACTACGACTACACATGTTTGTTTTCTACATGTCTAAAGTGGTATATTACACCATCCTATCAACAAGTCTGTGATTCTCCGGCACCGGTGAGAAACTCACGTGAAGGCGGACTTGAGGCTACTGATGATGGGGTGGTGAAACGACTTGCTGTGTGATTGGATGATGTCCGTTACCACAACAACCAGGTCCTCATAGTTCATGTTCTTGTTGGAGCCCATCATGCTGATCTGTTCGTAGCTTCTCAGTTAAGGAACATACAGTATATGTGACTGTGACTGGATAAATTGGGCAGAGGTCGCAAACACTTTCCAACATCTTCTTCTGAACTGCTCTATGAGTTATTACTTTTCAGATTTGTTAAAATGGAGGTTGTTGCATAATCCAAGATGGCCGCCATAGAAAATTAGGTCAAATTCTTAAACTAGATGGCCGCAGCCTGCATGTCGCGCCTTGTGGCGAGGCATGGACACTAAAAAAAAAGATGTAGTATAACGAAAAACTTTAACCAAAAAACTTAACCAAAAAGTTTAACCGGACACACGTACGTACGCCAAAGTTCCGATTATATCGCGCTTTAACCAAAGATATAGTATAACGAAAAACTTTAACCAAAAAACTTTAACCAAAAACTTCAAAGTAATTTGACCTTGACATTGGGCACAGGGGCCGCACGGGAGGGGGGTAGAATGAAAATATAGATGATGATAAACACCCATGTGAAGTTACAAGGTAATGGGCAAAGCAGTTGCAGAGATATAGTATAATGAAAAACTTTAAGCAAAAAACTTAAGCAAAAACTTTAACCAAAAAACTTAACCAAAAACTTTAACCAAAAAACTTAACCAAAAAAACTTAACCAAAAACTCAAAGTATTTGACCTTGACATTAATGGGCACAGGGGCCCAGCACGGGAGGGGGTAGAATGAAAATATAGATGATGATAAACACCCATGTGAAGTTTCAAGGTAATGGGCAAAGCAGTTTGCAGAGATATAGTATAACGAAAAAACTTTAACCAAAAAACTTAACCAAAAAAAAAAAACTTTAACCAAAAACTTTAACCAAAAAACAAAACTTACCAAAAACAAAAAACTTCAAAGTAATGACCTTGACATTGGGCACAGGGGCCGCAAACGGGAGGGGGGAGGGTAGAAATGAAAATATAGATATGATAAACACCCATTGTGAAGTTTCAAGGTAATGGGCAAAGCATTGCAGAGATATAGTATAACGAAAAACAATCCTTTAACCAAAAAACTTTAACCAAAAAACTTAACCAAAAAACTTAAACCAAAAACTTTAACCAAGAAAAATTAGAACCAAAAAACCCTTAATTTAACCAAAAAGAACTTTAAAACCAAAAACTTAACCAAAAAACTTAACCAAACAACCTTAAGCCAAAAACTTTAACCAAAGAACTTTAACCAAAAACAATAAACCAAAAACCTTAAAACCAAACAAAAAAATTCTTAACCAAAAACTTTAACCGGACACACGTACATACGTACGTACGTACGCCAAAGTGCCGACTATATCGCGCTGTCCGCAAGCGGGCACAACAAAAATCTTCTCACAAACCGCAGACCGATTTTGACGAAACTTATCAGGAATGATCGATTGTCAATGCTCTATCAGATTTGTTAAAATGATGACCCTGGGATCAACAAGAATTCCGCCACAGAAGCGGTGTCACATTTGACCGTAACATGATTATGGGCTTATGCTAAAGTAAGCACCTCAAAAAACCATCGGAGAAATGCATGCTTTAAACACACAAAAGGTAAAGGTTGAAGAAACTTGAACAAACTGGTTTACATAGAAAAATTATGTTACCACAACCATGTGAAGGTAAAAAATGTCAAGGTTATGTTTATGGTGATGACGTCAGACTTGTGACTACTATCTCACTTTATACTAGCGTGGGTGATGCAAAAAGTAGGTCAAGGTCATCGGAATATCCCAGGGTGGTTAACTATCAATGTAAGGATGTTACTCATGAAGTGTGGTGAAGTCCAAATTTTGACGGACATGATCTATATTCGTGAAAAGCAGGTCAAGGTCGCCCAAATGTCCCTGGGTGGTTAGGTATCACTGTAAGGAAGCTACTCATGAATAAGTAGAGCGAACATCTGATATGGGAAATTTGGACGTATGTAAGGGTCACCAAGGTGAAGGTCACGGTCACTGTATGGATAGTGATCAATGTGAGGAAAAAGAAAAAATGTATGAAGTTTGGTAATGACCTGACAAACAGATCAAGAGATATGTGATATTTGGACTTATGTCCAAAATTTACGTACCAAATTGTTGACGGCGACGACCGACGACCTATAAATGCGACCTTGACCTTGGACATAGGAATGTGGGTATTGAATGCTACACATCATGGCAAACATTTGTGGCAAATCATTTGAAAATCCGTTCATCCCAGGAGCATTTTTTACCTCTAAGTGTGACCTTGACCTTAGGCGTAGATAGATGAGATAGAGCGGAAGCAAAATGTCATGCATATATTTTACCTTTAACCTGTATGTGTGACCTTGACTTAGGACGTAGACACTTAGGTATTGAACATGATACATCATCTCATCATGGCAAATCATTTGAAAATCCATTCACTGGATTAGAGGAAATAGAGCAGAAACAAAATCTTATATGCACATTTTTTACCTAGGCTTTGACTGACAGACTGACCGATAGATGGACAGCAAGACCGGCAGACAAGCTGACAACTACATGTATATACAACTAGCCCCTAAACCCCGTTTGTGGGGGTATAATAATAATTTAGGGCGGATGGCAAAGAAATATTTTCTCTGGCCTTAGCTGAATGGATACAAGTCCATTGTCTTTATTCGCGCCTTGAGGAACTCGGTGAGCTGCCCACAGAGGTGGGCGATGAGTTTCTCAAACTCCATGGTGGGCCCCGGGAGGCAGAATCCAGCCTGTTCCTGTTGCCGCACCCCATCCTCCACCCGCCGCAGCTCCGTCATTAACACCTGGTACGACGTCCGCAGAGTCTGCAATGACAATGGGCCACATGCATGCCTCGGTTGACAAACTTTAGACTGTTCGAGCCAAATGGAAGGCAAGTCCGGTCTTCAAACACCTAGCCTGCCTAAATTGAGCCCAGGAGACATTTATCCTTCTAGGTATGTAAATGTTTCACCGCTAAGTAAACTCTTTCACCGCTATAAAGTAACTGGAATGGATTTTGATATGTTAATTTTGCAACCAATCCAACCGTCACAAAATGATTTTCAGACTAGTCCATTTATGAAAAGGCCTGGGGGTCTTTTTGTTCTCAAAAATATGAAAATTACTTGCAAAAAGTGGAGATCCTGATGAGATGGCTCATCACGAGCCGGCTCATCTGGATCTACATGTTTTGCCCATACCACTATACAGGCCTGTGGTGTTGAAAGGGTTAAAACATGTGAACCAAAAGGTAACACCTACATGCACTTGTAACACCACAGATATACTATAATCAAAGAGGATCAATGTGAAACTATTGTAATCTATGCATCCCCATATCTGGACCACAATAGCCAAGTGGTGGGCGCGTCGGACTGCTGCTCCAACAGTTGTGGGTTCGAGCCTCGCCGGAGGCGTGCGTTGTATCCTTGGGCAAGACACTTTATCAACACTGCTTCAGTCCACCAAGCTGTAAATGGGTACCGGCTAATTACCGGGAACCTCGATTGTATTTGAAATTGTATGTACATGTATATATGAAATAACAGTGCTCCAGATAAGTTTTGTAACGAAAGAGTATTATACCCCCATTTTACTTTAATGAATGTATTATTGATTTTCTCCCCTATTAGATAGGGTACAAATGATAACAAATAAAACAAATTTAAAAATTCACTTATTTGAGCTTCAAAAAGCTCAACTATGAAAATTTTCAACATGATTACAGTATTTTCACTAACGATTTGAAAATCGATTTGTATTTTCACATTGCTGTGAGTATTTTGTACTCCCACTTTTGATAATCAATGCATATTCTGCTAAAATAAGTGTGTAAAGTACGCCAATACGCACCTTATCTGGAGCTCTGAATAAAGTATAATCTGTCCCCAACAGGGGTTTGAGATTAATGGAAGATAGATAGATACTGAAGTGCACTGTTTATGTCGTCCTACTGACCCTAATACTGCCAGTATAACTGTTGACAGAACTGTTCTCTAGCATCTCAGTCCTTGGCACAATGCAGTAAAACAGAGGATTAAAATGAAATAAAAATGTCTGACGCAGATATTACAACGCTTCGCTTCGTGGAAGCTTCATCAAGTGCACATGTAATAGTGTCACGACGTAATGAACAAACAATTGACACCAAGCGCTGGTAAACATATTGCACATTGATGGTACACAACCGCCAGCGGTAATCTTGCCAAGATTATTAACGTTTCTGAGCACATATTGGCAATGACAACTCACAGACGAGCAACTCGATTGTCTGAGCCTGAGTTGTATCACAGCTCAGGCTTAGACAATCAAGCTGCTTGATTCCAAGCACAATATGTTAAAGTATTTTTAAATAAACAACTTGACAACACTGGCAAGATTAACGAGGACGATAGTGTAGCATAATAACCACAAGCGAGACACTCACATATTTTGCACGTGCGAACCATTTCTGCTCAAGGAAGCCGAGGGCCATGTATCCCTTCTCTGTGGTGGCCAGCTGGATGAGGGCGTGGATCATCAGGGCCCACGACGACCCAAACGTAGCCTTGTGAACATCACGCTCCTTTTCCTACAACAGGCACAAGGGGTCGTTTCACTAAACGTAGTACAACTAAAATGTTTATACGTGCAAATTTAGTTCGTCTGGAAATTTCAATTGATGGATTTACATATTGAGCATAGGCTGCATATGCAGCCTACATGTATTCTCAATACATGTGAATCCAGTAATTGCTTACAAGATAACATTGTTAATGTGAAATTTACAGACTATCATAATTTTGCACTTACAAACATTTTTGTCGTACAAAGTTTAGTGAAACGCGCCCCAGATATATACCCTGATCGAACATGATAAAGGGCACACAGTGTAGGGTTGCTGATCAAGGCCTACACTGGTCGCATAGTGCATACTAGCCATTTCTCCACAAAAACCCAAACAAAACCTTGTGAACAGCACACTCCTTTTCCAATAACAGGAACCAGATATACAGGGGTTTTAATAGCCTCCAGAATTCAAGGGTCAAAACAGCCGATCAAGACTACCGTAAATGTACGTGTCAAATACAAATTTAGAATGTTTTATACAGCAAATTTGATCCCTGTCAGAGCTCCAGATAAGCTGCGTATTTGCGTAAACAGTAGTGTGATTTTATTTTACCCAATTAAAATATGAAATACCCAATTGCTTCAGAAATGATGGAGTGACAATACCCAATTACTAATTCCTTATCTGGAGGTCTGCCCTGTTCTGCAAATTCCAGGAGTCAAAATTAAATTTCAAGGGTCAAAATACCCAAATGTAAAACTATTGCAAAACCTGGATATATATATATCCTAATCAAACAGCTCACTACTGAATGAATGACAAACAGTGTATGGCCTGATCAGACTGTGCAGTTGCACAGGCTGATCTGGACCTACACTGGTCGCATAAAGCATAAGCCAAATTTAGCCAATCACAGCTACATATATATGGGAATTGTGACCAGTGCAGCTCCTAATCAAACAGCAAACCCCTGCAGCCTGATAACGATCTAAATTGCTTGACGGGCGCTTCATTGATGGAATGGCAAATAGTACAGATCCTGATAAAACTGTAAAGATGCACAGGCTGATCTGGATCTACATGTACACTGGCCGCATAAGCCTCATTACTCCAGTCACGGCCACATTTTTAAGAAGACTTCCAACTCAGATTGAACACAAGCTTGTATTGTGACAAAAACAACACATTGGTAATTGTCGACATATACATGTACAATGTATTTCAGTACAACAACGTTAATTCTCCAATGCATATTGCGGTGCTCTTCTTATAAATATAATTACTAAACAAAACTAATTATTTATAATAGAATGATATTTTATTGATGAAATTCTGGAAATTGTGACAGTATGCATGAACATTGCACTATTCTGGTCGATTGTCGTACACAGAATCACACACATTTTAGATGTACAATACAACTAGTCCAGGTCAAAACTATGCTACGTTTATGAATTACAATTTGAAATAAAAGTAGTCCCATGCATTTAATTGTGCTAGATAAACTAGTGACGATATCACTTTCTAAATTTGGCAGGGACTATATGATGAGAAATGGGGCTTATGGAAATTGTGACCAGTGTAGATCCAGATCAGTATCGCCATTCCATCAATGAAACACACGCCATGCTTCTAACAAGTAATATAAATCGTTATCAGGTTACAGGAGTGTGCTATTTGATCAGGAGCTACACTGGTCACAAATGATCCCATAAGACCCATTTCTCCAGTCACAGCCACATATACTGCTTACCATGAGGTCCTTGGCCTTATCGAAGCCGAACTGGCTGATAAGGAGAAAGTAGTTCTGCAAGAGTTCCTCCTCCGCAGCACCAAGTGGCGACACTGGAGACGCCGGTGACGACATCTCCTGCGCACGATCACACTATATGTTCAGCTGGACAATAGAGTTGATATACACTCAACATCACAACTATTATTGATAGTCTAATCTATTTAAGAGCTTAAATTCAAGCAACACTTACTTTCATACATGTAACGTAGCAACTACTCCTGGACCGAAGTTATAGGTGAATGGAGAAACTTGCACACATCTACTAGACGGAAAATTCCAAAGTGATTTTACCTTAAAGGTACATGCCCACTCAGTAGGCACAGAATGTTCTTTATATCAGAGACATCATCTGAGACATTTTCTGGCTTTCCACACTGATATCAGGGGCGATAACTGTGTTTAATTAAAATGTTAATACTATTTACTATCCGTATTTACTTTTTGATGTGTGTCACGGTCCGGATCTAGTGACTCAGGAGAGAAGATATGTGTCTGTGCCAGGTTAGCTCAGTTGGTAGAGCAACCGCCTTGTAAGCGGGAGGTGCCGAGTTCAACACCCGGGTCGGGTGCATATTTTTCTCTTCCTGTTACATTTGGCGCCCAACGAGGGACCGTGACTGACATATACTCCGAGATTGTCCCACAGATAATCACTAATCCCAAAAAATATGTAATTCGAGGACGAATTTCAATTTGGCGGGGGAGTATGTCACGGTACGGATCTAGTAACCCAGGAGAGAAGATATGTGTCTGTGCCCGGTTAGCTCAGTCGGTAGAGCGACCGCCTTGTAAGCGGGAGGTGCCGGGTTCAACTCCCGGGTCGGGTGCATATTTTTCTCTTCCTTTTACATGTGCAATGATCATACTTTATAATCTGTCAAAAATATTATTTTTTCAGGCGACGCATTTAATTAGCATAAATAATTAAAAAATATCATGCCTCATTTGCATATGAAAATAGCCTGATACCACCGCGCGTCACTATCAGTAAAATACTAAATGATTATATATGTATACAATGTAGCAGGCACTCGTAATGTTTTAGAACTGGTGTAATATTGACACAATTATAAATTATTTAAATCCTGTAAAGAACGTTGTGTGCTTACTGAATGGGCATGTACCTTTAAAGGTGCATGCCCACTCAGTAAGTACAAAACATTCTTTATAGGAATTAACTACGCAGAGCTCCAGATAAGCTGTACTGCGTATTTGCGTAAATACCCAATCAAAATTGCCAAAAACCCAATTGAAATCAGAAGTAGCGAGTATCAAAAAGCAATAAAAAAAGTTATGGTACCTTTATCATGCTGCAGAAAACAATAAAACAACACACATATAGCATATTTTTCTTATTTGCCATGAAAACACATCTTGGTATTTCATTAGAATTGTCTCCAAGGAGACAATTCTAATGAAATGCCAAGACATGTTTTAAGAAAACTATTCAATAATTGCGGTCTGCTGATGTGTAACCAGTAGTGTGATTTTATTTTACCCAATTCAAATTTTGAAATACCCAATTGCTTCAGAAATGATGGAGTGACAATACTCAATTACTAATTCCTTATCTGGAGCCCTGAACTACGTCCCTGTATAACTGTGTCACTAATCCACCAGTTCTAAAAATTACGAGAGCCCGCTATACACCATTACCCCACGTATTAATTGACATTATAATACATTTTATATCAGACGTAAATTTCCATACTGATATCAGGGGCAATAACCGTGTTTCCTTAAAATGTTAACGGACATTACTATTTATTCTCCATAATTATTTTTTGATGAGCAATGATCATACCGGTACTTTATAATCAGTCAAAATTATTATTTTTCAGGCGACACATTTAATTAGTATAAATACGGTAATTAAAAAAATACCATGCCTCATTTGCATATAAAAATAGCCTGATACCACCGCGAGTCACTATCAGTAAAATACATATTACTAAATGATTATATCTGTATAGCAGACACTCGTAATGTTTAGAACTAGTGGAATAGTGACACAATTATACACTTATTTAACTCTTATAAAAAACATTTTGTGCCTACTGAGTGGGCATGTACCTTTAACGGACTTTAATATTTATTCTCTGTATTTATTTTTTTGACATGCAATTACCATAATTTGTTTGTTATCTGTCAAAAATACTTAAAATAGCCCGATACCACCGCGAGTCACTATCAGTAAAATACATATTACTAAATTATTTATCTGTACAGGGGTCATACCAATTATCCGGACAATCAGTTTATCGGACAAATGAAAATACCTGTTAATTAAGAGCATTCGTTTGATCAGAATTTGCATCAAATACATCTAAGTCACGCAGGTGCTTGCTGTTTCCATGCCAGTGTGAAGAATATATTGCCAAGGTAAACATTTTAGTAATAATCTAATATTTGCTGAAAATATTCCTCAACTCTGTCCACAAGTTGTTTACAACGTCAAAAGTCTCGCGGGGGCTTGTAATCGAATGCACCCATTACGTCATTTCTGAGTTGTTCTATAAATAAAACAAATTCTAGAAATACGTTGTTTTCCAAGAAGCGAATGGTGAATGTTTTTTCTGCAGGACTACACAAAACTGTTTACATTGGTTTACAGGCGATAAAATTATGATTTCATGTTGAGAATACAAGTTATAAGACGAGTATATGTTTGTCCGGATAACTGATTGTCGATGTAAATTTTGGGGCAATCTTCGTCTGATGATCTGACCCGATTTTAAGCGAGAAAGATGGCACAGTTTGCTAAATAGTTTACAAGAGTTGAGAAAGCAAGAACCGTCGATTGTTCTGTGAAAAGTTTATGCCCGTAGCTGCTATTTTAAGAAAAATATCGTTAAAAAACTACCATTTTTGTCCGATAATCTGGAGGATCCCTGTATAGCGAATGTCATATTTATTCCACTAAGATTCACTCAAGATTGACATTCCTGTCATAGGCACTTTATGGGATGAACGAAACCGATGTGTTAATGACTCCTATCGCAGGATGTATTCATACAGATCCTCAGTGTAACTGGATTTAACATCGGGTTTTCGTTCATCCCATAAAGCTCCTATGATTCCTGTGCATGAATAGAAAATTTCTAGAGTTTAATAAGCATCTAAAATATTTGTTTTGCAGCGATTCATATAAAGTTTATTATGGATGACATGCAAGTATGTGAACGTTGCAGATATAACGTATCAATAAATTACCAATTCATATGTATTTATAAGCGAATAAATACTAATCATAAACAACATAATATGAGTAAAGCCACAGTTTGGAGACTAAATTCTGATCTATGAGTAATTATTTGCTCTGTACCAATCGAACGCTTGGATACAGGTAGGAAGCAGGTCAAAACGGCCCCTAGTCAAAACGGCCCAGATTTGGTCAAAACGGCCCCCAAGTTTTGGGAATTTGGTCAAAACGGCCCCTACTAAAACGGCCCCCTATTATATATACATATTCGTAGACACATACTTTATATATGTTAATAGAACTGCAAAATATGAGAGTTTTCTTGATCAATTATGCATAGCATACATAATGTAGGAAATGTAAACTAAGTCACTTTTGCTTGTTTTTATTCCTTTATAATAGAACATTAATGGGTTGCAAATTAGTTGATTTTACGTTATGTTAAGTTTAACTATTATACTGTATGTATATTTACATAGTTCAAGCGCCAGATAAGCTGCGTATTTGCTTAAATACCCAATTACAATTGCCAAAAACCCAATTGAAATCAGAAGTAGCGAGTATCAAAAAGCAATAACAATGTTATGGTACCTTTATCATGCTGCAGAAAACAATAAACAGACCACAAACATAGCTTATTTTTCTTATTTTCCATGGAAATACATCTTTGTATTTCATTATAATTGTCTCCTTGGAGACAATGCCAATTTAAGACATGTTTTCATTTCGAAGCAAACTATTCAATAAATGCGGTCTGTTGATGTTTAAACAGTAGTGTGATTTTATTTTACCCAATTAAAATTTTGAAATACCCAATTGCTTCAGAAATGATGGAGTGACAATTAATATTCAATTACTAATTCCTTATCTGGAGCACTGATAGTTGCAAATATATAAGACTATGAAAACTAACTAAAGTTTGTGTTTGTATAGGTTTTTTTATTATTATGTATATCATACTATTAGTGAACACGATTCATATCCCAGATTGAACACAATGTGGCGATTAACAAAACATAATTTATATTAGTACATATTAATATGCCAACAACACATGTATTGATAGTTTGCACTTGGCAATAGTATATGCCCATATCTTGTCATGATGATGTACATTGTTATCATTGTAAAGCCACATCTGTACAATGGCTCGAGAAGACTTATGTAATTGCAAATAGGGTACGTCAAGCAATTTGCATTGTGCGTTATATGCGCGATTGGCAATTGTGCATCATTTGTATAGAGTTAATTAATATGTTGCAATGGTATACTTAATTATGTGTACAATTGGTGAGACATAAATAAATGACTATATGCGATTCCTTATACATATGGAGAATTAGTATAATTGTAATTAATGTGTATATCCTGATTGACATGTGTAACATGTAATTATATTAGTTGCGACCGTATTAATATGTATTGTCTTTCAGAACAGTGTATGTCCAGATATGTTACTACATTGTTTGTCATTTATAATACTTGCCAATAGTGTATACCCAGATAGTTATATTTAATTCACTGAATGATCAGTTATTACATTGTCATTACTTACGCTTGCCAATAGTGTGTGTATATAATGTATATATATACACCCAGATAGTTATATTTAATTCACTGAATGATCAGTTATTTATACATTGTCATTAATTACGCTTGCCAATCGTGTATACCCAAATCAGTTTTGTTTAATTCACTGAATTAATAGTTTTATTTAAATATTCCAATGATTCCTACACTGGTCTACGTCGATGATATGGTCGCAAAGCAATCGATCAGGTTTTATTAAACGGTATCATTT
The DNA here is from genome assembly GCA_029237695.1 of Conchocele bisecta. Classification (NCBI taxonomy): domain Eukaryota; kingdom Metazoa; phylum Mollusca; class Bivalvia; order Lucinida; family Thyasiridae; genus Conchocele; species Conchocele bisecta. Next base: position 28,480,325 of record CM055266.1, read on the forward strand.
ATGACACCTCGTACGCTGATTATTGTCTTAGCACACGCCACCGTTGATTTGGAATTAGCAGGTTTTATTGACAGGTGCATATAGCTGATCCGTTATAGTTAAGACACCGAATGTTGATAGATCAGTTACTACATTGTTCGCCATTATTAACTCTTTCCAATAGTTTAAAACCAGATCAGTTATATTTAAATCCCTGAATGACCAGTTACTACATTGTTATTAAAAACGCTTTTCAACAGTGTATGATCATGATACACTGCTTTTTATTCACAGAATGATCAGTTAATACGTTGTAATTATTAACGTTTGCTAATAGTGTATACCCAGATCAGTTCTATTAAATCACCGAGTGATTTATATTATATCTATATTGATTTCCTTTAATAATTTCATTTAAATATTCCAATGATTTCTACACTGGTCTACATCGATGGTCGCAAAGCAAACCACGTACGTTGTATGAAACGGTATCATTTATGACACCTCGTACGCCACCGTTGGAATCAACAGGTTTTATGGGCACGTGCTTAGCTGTATATATGTACGAGGGTTGGTCAATAAGTAGTGTCACATGATACATAATTTTAAAAGTGTTTCTAAAACTACACTTATAATTCTATATTCCGTCAGGGTAGTCTCTCGTGGGGTATGTGACAGAATATGCCCGTTGTTGCCGTGTCGCAATATTCGTTGCTAAGCAACCGGCACTGATACATTCAACACTCACGGCCACATGTGACTGAAAGTCATCTAAGTTGCTGTAACGGATATGTGTAGTGTATTTTTCAAATAATAGAATATAACTATGTTTGTGTAGTTTTTGTCCAACGAATAGGCGGGATATGGTAGAACGTCATAATCCCTCACGCGCAGGAATGACGTTTCGAGTCGCGCGTGGTGGCAATTGCAAGATACGTCATTTTGTAAATGTATGGGTCCCACGTCCAGTTATGCCAGACATGACGTCATAACTTATGACGTCATTATGACGTCATATAGTGTATCGGCGTCACGAGCGCAACGTTAATGCGAATAACGTTAATGAATGCAAGTGCCAATTTGTATTCAAGTTGGATATTAAATTGTTAGAAAGATAATGGTCAAGTGACACTAATGCTAAGAAAGTTGATTGTTCTGATATTGCACGTTACTCACAATAATCATTCAACGTAATTGGTCGTTTTGTACCTCGGCTAGTAGCAAAAATGTAATAATCAGATGCATCGAGATATCTAATTATGTGATAGCATTGCATTATTAACACAGGAACGCATTCCTCTTTGATACACCTAATTGCATGCTTGTTTTCAATTATCTGGCAATTTATGGCTAATCCACATCAAAATTCATTTACTAGTAACTGTATGTTATAGCATTCATGAAACTATGGAAAATTGGCAGCTTTGATATAAGTGTATAAAATAAAAATATGGGTACGAAATGACCAAATATCATGGTCAATTCGTACTTTTAGGTACGAAATTACCGAAAAACACGCACCTTGATGGGTACGAAATTACCAAACCGGGTACGAAATGGTATGGGTGCGAAATGGTATTGGTACGAATTGACCCGGAACCGATATATATATATATGGATGCACGGAACGATGGGCGGCATGGATGCATGGGTGGATGGATGGAGGGCTAGGGGCTGACGCTTCATTGGTTGCATTCTTACATTTTCATTGCATTGCCTGACTAACCTGATATCATAGTATACTTAGCATGACCATTACTATGTATGTTTAAGGCCATAACAAGTACTTTGGTTCTCAGATATCGCCGCATCAGAATAATCACTCGAGCATTTTTTCGTCATGGAGAAATAAAATCGTAATGCAAATGTGTCACATCATCAATAAAAAACACTATCATGCAAAAGTATATTAAATCCAATCATGTCTGATGAAAATCTGGTGATTTTTAGAACATAAGTATATGCATCTGGCGACTTGAAGAAAAACATCAGAATCTAATATTTCAAACAAAGAAAAATGTATTAAATCAGTCCGCCCGCCCGCGTCATATGCCGCAAACGCCGTGTCTGAGAACCAAAGTAATTTGTTATGGCCTACCCCGAATCGTCTGTCTGTAACGCTCGGCGACTTACGTAAGTAAATTGCCAAGCGTTAGAGATAGAATATTCGGGCTACTATATATAATTATATGTTATATACATATATATATATATAATTATATGTTGATGTAAATATTCCGTTTTGATTTTATTATGTATGTATACGGGACTCGATGTGATAATGGTGCGGGGTTTTAGTCTGTGACCAGTGTAAGCCGCATAGGTTGAAGTAACGGACCAAGGTCTATAAATACATTTCATATACATAAAAGTATCAATAAGTGCGAAAAAAATATGTTTACTCCCTGTTAGAACACAATACAGTAATGCATTATAACAGGGAGTAAAACAAGGTTTAACTTACCTTTTGTTCACTTATTGATATTGTTAGGTATATTTAATGTATTTATAGGCCTTGGTATGTTACTTCAACCTGTGTTGATACCCAGGCCGAACTCAGTGTATAGGCCTAGTGATCGAGTCCGTGAGACTAGCCTAAAACTAGAAATGTGGCACACGAATGTCTCCGCTAGGCATATAATAAATTTACCTGAGCGTTACGTATACAGTGTAAGGTTTTGAATTAATTAACGTTGCTATTTGGTTTTAACGTGAGCCTGGTGATCATGAATATGTCACAGCATGATAAAGAACCATATGTGTGAGGCGGTTACGTGAAAGTAAACAGAAATTATAAGAAATGTACCTGCATGAGAATTAAGGTTTTGAACGCACTACTATCGTTACTGTTTCACGTTAATCTGCCCAACTTTTATTAGCATATTTAAACACGCTAAAACCACAATTCATTAGGTGTACGCTCCCATAGAAAGTCGGGTATTTGTAAACCCCACTACATGTACTTCAAAGAAAACGTGGGGTCCGGAAACCCGAGTTTCACAGCTGGATACTGGAATAAACCTGTCTGCATCCCAATACCAACCAGATGTAATGTTCCTAACACCGGGTCAAATGGCCCATTAGGCGATATGATAAGATTCTGAAATTCCCAGTTAAATTCTAAATATGTTATAACGCAAATAAAATCTATAAATAATGCTATAATCAATTTTATCATTACCAGAGATGCAAAAATGCCTTTTCTCCCGTCAAAATCGGTTGACCAACGACAAATATATTGTGAAAAAAAAGTAAGATTTTACCAAAATATGTGTTCCGAAGACCTCTCCAAATCCCGCCAAAATGGTTCCAATACGACGTAGGAATATGCGGGCCAAAATACTATCTATGATACCATTATAATATAAAATCGTATTCAATATTTATATACACCGAGGTGAATCGATATATGTATGCATTCCACTAAACAAACGAAAACTAACAAGAAGCCAAATCGCCAAACATAATCCTTATGTGCGAAAATGAAACTGGACGTGTGAGAACTATTTTGTGTCCGCGCATGGATAATGGTCAGGCGGCTTGACCACTGCATAGGACAGAATAAATATGTCTGGTTTCTGAACTAAAATGGGAAGATATAATAAATACTAATCTATTTTTGTTATTATTCGATAGCAGAGATATGTACTAGATATTTGCTGTATTTTTATATTTTATTAAAAATGTAGCAGTAAATATGAAGAGCACATAATTATGGCACCACGATTGCAAAACCTGCAATTATCTATGACATACATGCATACATATGGCATATGTTGTCATGACGGAGAAATGGGGCTTATGATCTATATGCTACCAACTCCGCTACCCAAATCAGCCTGCATATCCGCGCAGTCTGATCAGGATCTGCACGGTTCGCTATTCCGTCTATCTCAATTGATTTCATACATAATAGCATCCGCGATATTCAAAGAATAATATTTATAACAGTCTTGTGTTTTTAGTGAGTGATGAAATCTTGCAATATGCTTTGAAAGTGTCATAAATATTCGTTGTCATGTACGGAAGAAAATCATAAATTATGTAAATATTTTTCATGAACTATGACAACTGTGGAAATGTATCAAATTACTTACATGGTTGGTCTCATAACGGATCACTGTGTACATAGTATACGCATATACAAATATAAGGCCACATATGTATAATTTGCAATTGATTAGAATATTTGCACTAATTGACACTGAGAATGATTGGGAGTCAAAGCGTTTTCCTGGTATCATTAATGTTACTCCTTCAAAAAACTTTAGCCCTGATCAGACTGCGCGGACTTGAGATTGATACAGATCGAGCTCCGTGTCAGGTGCATAATTTGGTGGCGAAATTCTTATTTCTCAATGAAAGATAGCAAGTTATGAGTCCTTTAGAATCGTCTCATTGAGATCATTGAGGCTCCCAACTTGCCATTTTTTGGTGCAGAAATTTGTTGTTATCCAGAATTGATAAAATTACGCACTTTAGCTTGAGCTCTGTTGATAGTTTATAAAACTTTTCTAATCAAACGTTTTAACAGTCATTCATTCAGTATCAAATAAACTGACTGCGTCTGTAGTTGTACTCTTGACCAAAGTTTGATGACCTGTTTATACACACTATCCCCAATTTATTCCAACATGGGAATGGGTGGTAGGAGGGAGCATGAGATGGGTAATTTAACGATCTGTGTGTGTTCATCCTTCCCGGAATGCCGACCTACATGGTTTGGTCCTCTTGTATCATTTTGCCCCCCCCCCCCCCCCCCCACCCCACCTCAAGTCTGACTTTGAGATTGAAGTAAGGTTTTGCAATGAAGATATTTATTTCTGCAAGGTGTATGTAACATAACATATGCTACATGTAATTATGTATCAACAGCACATTTTAATTTGTAACTTAATTGCTAGTGTGCTGGTCAGTTTGAACCCGCAGATATATCTACACTGGTTAGAAGACTAGTGTGTTCTTGTATCATCAGCTTATAGCTGTTAGAACAAGCAATTCTCCCAACATTATTGTGGAAATCAGCACACACATGTTGTAGGCTACCAAGAGAGCATGGAACAAGATCAGGGTTGCTAATCCATTTAGACAATAATGAATCCAGTCGGTAACAGTCTAGATCCTGATGTGACTGCTCATTCTGATCTGGACCTAAGCTGTAAAGATTACGGCCATAATAGTCGCTGGTGGTAATAAAACTCACCTGTACATATTCTCATGCACTATGGTCGAGTCTGGCGGTTACTGGAGACTCCAGCTGCAGCCACAGAAGGACTAATGGGCAGTGAAAGTAGTTTGGCATGCTTTGTTATCTCATTAGCTGACCCCATAGTGCAATACAAAATCATTAACAGGAGCATTAGCCTGTCAGAATCAGCTTGGCATTTGGCTGTTCGTTTTCTATGGGACTGTACACATAATGTTCTATTACATAAAAGGAAACAGGAGTTATAGGAAATTTACCCGAGCGGGACGGATGGGACCTACGTAGGGGACGGTCGGGACGTACGGACGCCGGTAACACGTACTGTATGCCCCCTCACCAATCGGTTGCTCAGAAGATGGACTATATTTTCCCTAGAAGTGAAATGTGTATTTTAGTATAGAGATACTCTTATGAACTTTCTTATTAACTTCGGAAATAGGGGGCCGAACAAAAAGTAATTATTATATTGTTCAATGTACACAATTGTTGTTTGTTTGCAAACACGTTAATATTTGATCGAATGTCTCGGAATAAAAGGAACATTCACTCTTAATTAAATATTGGGTCTTCTTGAGACAAATTTTATTTTATTTAAATGTTTAAATTGGGGGAAAATAGCAGGTTTTGTGAGAGAACATGGTCAACCGTGTGCCTGTGCCGTCTCGTGCACATGTTCGTTTGAATGAAGCGCGACCCTTAAACGCGCTTACAAACGATACTATTACGTGAATGCCTATTTGAAATCGAAACGATCATGCACACGCGATAGCTATCTTTCTTACTTTATTAATAAAGTTTGTTATTCTCTGTCTATTTTATATATTGCTTTCTGTGTACGGTGAGATATACTTTTTTTCATTCATAGTTATATGAAAGAACACGGTTGTTATGAATTTATGCTTGTGCCATTGCTGCTAACGATTTCAATACATTATTTTCCCTGTAGGATGGCGTATATTTTTAGTTTCGTACGAGAAATGTTGCAATACACGTTATAATATTGGATGTAATAAAAATAAATACATGTAAATGTGATACAAAACAAATTTTATTGAAAGTACGTATTATATATTATGTTAACCAATAATATATCTTCGTTAGCATGCATTATTGGAAATTTAAAGGTGAGAACAAACGACCTTATTGGCTAAGCTTGAACACTAATCACATTGGTGGTGCCTACCGTCTTAGATTGCTTTATTAGCATAATGTTAAATGTTTTCTAACAGTCCATATTGTTCAGTTCAAGTATATCAGGACATATGCTGCTGTTTATATTATCCATAACCGTCGTCTTCCCGTGTGATATATAGTTATCTGGTGTGGTAGATGTCCATCCATCTCCAACCGTCGTCTCCCCGTGTGGTATATAGTTATCTGGTGTGGTAGATGTCCATCCATCTCCAAACCTCGTCCCCCTGGTGGTATATAGTTATGGTGTGGTATGTCCATCCATCTCCAACCGTCGTCTCCCCGTGTGGTATATAGTTATCTGGTGTGGTAGATGTCCATCCATCTCCAACCGTCGTCTCCCCGTGTGGTATATAGTTATCTGGTGTGGTAGATGTCCATCCATACAACCGTCGTCTCCCCCGTGTGTATATAGTATATCCAGGTGTGGTAGAATGTGCAGCCATCTCCAACCGTTTCCGGCTCCCCGTGTGGTAAAAATCAAAAAAAATATAGGTTATACTGGTGGTGGGAGAGTCCATCCATCTCCAACCTCGTCCTCCCCGTGTGGTATATATTATCCGGTGTGGTAATGTCCAACCTCAATATCCAACCGTCGTCTCCCGTGAGGTATATAGTTATCTGGTGTGGTAGATGTTCCTAGTCCCATCTCACCGGTCGTCTTCCCCGTGTGGTATATTAGTTATCTGGTGTGGTAGATGTCCATCCATCTCCAACCGTCGTCTCCCGTGTGGTATATAGGTTATCTGGTGTGGTAGAGGTCAACCATCTCCAAACCGTAGTCTCTCCGTTGTGATATATAGTTATCTGGTGTGGTAGAATGTCCATCCTTCTCCAAACCGTCGTCTCCCGTGGTTGGTTTATGTTATTTCTGGTGTGGTAGATGTCATCCATCTCCAACCGTCGTCTCTCCGTGTGGTATATAGTTATTCTGGTGTGGTAGTTTGTCCTTCCATCAACCGTGTTCCCCGTGTGGTATATAGTTTATCTTGGTGTGGTGATGTCCATCCATCTCCAACCGTCGTTCTTCCCCGTGTTGGTATATAGTTATCTGGTGTGGTGATTCCATATCCATCTTCCAAACCGTCGTTCCTCCGTTGTGGTATTTAGTTATCTGGTGTGGTACCGTAGATGTCCATCCATCTCCAACCGTCGTCTCCCCTTGTGATATATAGTTATCTGTTGTGGTAGATGTCCATCCATCTCCAACCGTCGTCTCCCTGTGTCGTATATAGTTATCTGGTGTGGTAGATGTCCATCCATCCCCAACCGTCGTCTGCCCGTGTGGTATATAGTTATCTGGTGTGGTAGATGTCATCCATCTCCAACCGTCGTCTCTCCGTGTGATATATATTTATCTGGTGTGGTCGATGTCATCCATCTCCAACCGTCGTCTCCCCGTGTGGTATATAGTTATACATCAATCTCCATCAATATTCAACCATTGTCTCCCCGTGTGGTATATATAGTTATCTGGTGTGGTAGATTTCCATCCATCTCCACCCACCGTCTCACCGTGTGGTATATAATTATTTGGTGTGGTAGATGTCCATCCATCTCCAACCGTCGTCTCCCCGTGTGGTATATAATTATCTGGTGTGGTAGATGTCCACCCATCTCCAACCGTCGTCTCCCCATGTGGTATATAATTATCTGATGTGGTAGATGTCCATCCATCTCCAACCGTCGTCTCCCCGTGTGGTATATATACTTATCTGGTGTGATAGATGTCCACCTATCTCCAACCATCGTCTCCTAGTGTGGTATATAGTTATTTGGTTTGGTATATGTCCATCCATCTCCACCCACCGTCTTCAAGTGTGGTATATTGTTATTTGGTGTGGTAGATGTCATCCATCTCCAACCGTCGTCTCCCCGTGTGGTATATAGTTATCTGGTGTGGTAGATGTCCATCCATCTCCAACCGTCGTCTCCCCGTGTGGTATATAGTTATTTGGTTTGGTAGATGTCCATCCATCTCCACCCACCATCTTCCCGTGTGGTATATTGTTATTTGGTGTGGTAGATGTCATCCATCTCCAACCGTCGTCTCACCGTGTGGTATATAGTTATCTGGTGCGGTAGATGTCCATCCATCTCCAACCGTCTTCTCCCCGTGTGGCATATGGCATCTAGAGTTGACGATGTTATATAGCCTTCACACATAGCATCGGTGCTGTTTTGATTAACGATCGGACAACATAGGCGTTGTTTTGTGTGCATTTGTGAGTTGCTCTATCTGAATCTCGAAACTTGGTATTCAATATCAGACATTCATGTCATTAGTCAGTCACATGGCAGGACCATTTTGTTGGCGAAATTAAATAGCAATTAGTAGCTAGCACCACTAGCATGGTCCTGCCCTTAGCAACTCGGCTAACAGATGCTCAGTGGAGCCGCAATCTAGAAGTAATCGTCAATATTTAATGACGAGTTCGTTCTAGATGCGATGCTTGGTTCATCCTTCTTGCGGCTTCCGAATAAACATGGACAGAAGCGTCTTGCATATCCTTTGACTTTGTCCAACAGGTTGTTACCAGTTCTTGTCGCCCTGGCCTTGAATTTCCGTTCCTCGACGCCGAGGATTTTGCCCGTCTTCTCGCGGTAGTCAGTGCTCTGTTCACATCGTTTCTTCCACGCTGCAACGTCTACGGCCAACTACAAGAAAAACGGAAACGAAATTCAAGTAGAAACCAAATTATCCCTGCGAACAAAGACCACATGTGAACAAAGGTCAGATTTTTCTTTTCACATGTTTGCCTGTATCTAGAAAGAACTACGCTACGTCGTACGAATGTTCTTTCTACCGTGTATCCTCATAAGGATTCTTACTGTTAGAAGCATGGTCTTTCTTAACGCAATGGCGAGCAGTGCGAAACTGATCAAAGCCATTCGTTTGTCTGAACGCTCATAATAAACCATTACATCACCGTCTGCGATAATCTTGTCAATACATGTAGTTGTCACGTGTTTGCTTTCTACATACTTGAATATTGTGCTTGCGATCTAGCAGATTGATTGGCTGAACATGAGCTGTGCTACAGTTCAGGCTCAGCCAATAAAACTTCTTGATTGTGAGTTGAGAACGCCAATAGTTGTTGAGAAACATTGACATCTGGCCAATGGAAATGATTCTTAAGTGTTGTCAAAACATGTATTTTATTAGCAAAATGGAAAATATACAATAAACAGCAGACGACACAATTTTAGTCAGCATTGTAAGGATTAACGCGGGCGATTGTGTTCGACCCTCGCGATATATGTAACATACCTGCATCACGTGATCCAACCAATCTTCTTTGTCTCCCTCAAGTTCGTCCTGGAGTAGCAGGTCGCCGAGTCGGTACATCACCAGCTGCACGTCGTTACGCGATGACGTTATTCGCGAGTAGAACTCGCGCGTCTGATCAAACGGCTGGCCGTCTGCCACAACTGTAACGTAACAGTAATGTATTAATTAACCCTTTCAGTGTGGGATCACGTGATTTCCGAACCCGATTTTCAGACGTGACGTAATATGTGACGTAATTTTTACAGTATATTTTCTTTAAAATCTTCCTAACAAACGGACGGATTTTCATGATATGAAGCGCACCAAATACGATGGCATATGTGTTTTATGGGTTCTCTGCATGGGCGTCACTAGCATTTTTGAAAAGGGGGTTCGACTTTCAGCTGTGAAGCAACCGAAATATGTAAGGGGTCCAGGGTTGCCCCAGGACCCCTTACATATTTCGGTTGCTTCACAGTCCCGGAGAGATTTTGATTTCTAGAAGCCAAATGCTGCATTCGGTATGGTTTTTTTTACAACAAATATCTCCTGGGCAAAGAGGTTTGGGTCCATTAAAGAAGCGTATTTCTGAAAATTACAATACGTTTGGCACCGCTTGTCTGTATTTTATTTATAGGGCAATTGAATAATACAATGTCTTCTCATTCATGCACTGTAAATAGCTATCGCGGACCTAATTTATATAAAGAAACGCCTGCTGTCTCCACAAAAGGGGGGTTCGTACGAACCCATCGAACCTCCCCTGACGACGCCCTTGCTCTGAAAGTTATTTTTCATGGTTTGTCTCCTATTCAGTATCGTGGATGTCATCTGAGTCACAGTGCCCGAGGTTCGGTTCAACTTACTGGGGGTGAGGCTCTCGTCCAGTTCTAGGTTACGACTATTTCCCTCTTCCTGCTTGGGGAAAATGTTCAGCATGACCTCCTCGCCGGCCACCCAGCACTCCATCGTGGGTGCCACATACTCCTCTGAAATAAAGAAATATACTAAACAGTAATAATGAGACATACTCCACTGAAATACTGACATATATGTATACTCCTCGGAAACAATGACACCTACTCGAATGAAATATTGATATACATGTACTCAAATTAAATAATGTCATATACTACATTGAAATAAATACGACCAACTACTCCACTGACTTAGTTACGCATACTCTAATGAAACAATGGCACATGCACCACTGAATTATTGACGCCTAAACCATTGAATTAATATTCCATTATTCAAGTTATGCTCCGGACACGATAGCAGGGCGATAAAAAAGCAAGGATAACTCGAAAATTAGAAAGGCAAGAGTTGTCATTCTGGCACGAGACACACATTTGGATAGTGGTCTGTGCATGTGTGCAGGTTAATGAAACGTTAATGAGTACGTGGACGCGGAGGATATTCGGTATCAAACCCATAGTATCCCCCGACTTTCGTTCGGGGGTTTCAATAATGACATAATCGACACATGCTCTAATTACGCATATCCCCACTGAAAAAAATGACGCACACCCCAGTGAAGTAATGACACTTACTCCACACGGAAATAATGACATATTCTCCATTGAAATAATGTGTCATACCGCACTGACATAGTGATATGTAGTCCACTGAATTAATGCCGCATACTCTAATAAGGATACATAATCCACTACTGAAATAATTGCACTTACTCCACTGAAGTAATGACATATGACCTATTGATATAATGACGCATACTCCACTGAAATAATGATGCATGCCCCACTGAAATAATGGCATTAACTCCACTGAGGTCCAGAGCTCCAGATAAGGTGCGTATGTGCGTATTTTACGCATTTATTTTAGCAGAATACTGTAATAAAGTGTATTTAGCTGAACTGCAAAAAGCAAAAATTTGTTGTTTTTTTTGTCATGTTTTCCCTATATAATAAGGAAGAAAATCAATAATACTTTTGTAAAAGTAAAATACGCTTTCAATTTAAAATATAGGTGTGTAATACTCTTTAGATAAACGTACACAACTTATCGGAGGATCTGAATGAAGTAATGGCATATGCCCTACTGATATAATGGCGCATACTCCACTGAAATAATGATGCAAACTCCACTGAAATAATAGCACTAACTCCACACTGAAGTAATGGTTCTAACTCCACTGAAATAATGATGCATACTCCACTGAAATAATGGCAGTAACTCCACTGAAATAACGACAATGACATATACTCCACTGAAATAATGACATATACTCCACTGTAATAATGACAAATGCTGACTGAAATAATGACATATATTCCACTGAAATAATGATATATACTCCACTGACATAATTAAGCATAACCCCGCTGAAATAATAACTCATACTCCACTGAAATAATGACACATACGTTGGGTATGATATACCCAACTGAAAGAATGACACATACCCAACTGAAATTGTAACAAGTACATAACTTAAATGCACGCAGTTACTCCAGTAAAATGCCAGGCAGGCTGAGTGCAATTCTGAAGCAATCTCGTGAAATACCAATACGGTATATAACGAGCTTCCCTGAGATGGGCAGTACAAAGTGCTCACTAGCGTCAATTTGGCTGGTTATAGGGGTCGGACCCACGCTGGGGTTGCCTTATGGTGCCGTTTGATTGTCTGGGCACTGGTGCCGACCCGGGACTCTGAACAAATCCACTATACAATCGATTGCGTGCCGATAAAGTATGATTGCAAAACTACCTTGTTACACAACTAACATAGTCACCCAGCGAGATAATGTCACATGCTGAAATAAGTACAACACAGACTCCACGGATATCACGGCACATGTACTAATTTAAAACTAACACATGCTCCACTCACGTGTCTTCAAAGACAAGTATTGAGCTCGCAATGGTGGTCTCTAAAGGCAGAACTAACTTTACATGCCACTGGTCAAAGTATGGGACCATGTGGGTGGGTGAGGTAATTTTTAGGTAAGCGTTTTTCAGCGTCCCGTCTCTTTGATATGTTGTGCATACCTATTTTTGGCTTCCGCATGGTCTTCACACAGGCGACGGTGATATCATGGAGGCATTCTGTGCGCAGCTTCTCCCGCACGCGCTTGATACAGTCCGGCTTCAGGCGGGCGGTCACCGTCTTCACACGGTCTGGCTTCAACTGGTCCGCCATCTTCTGCACACTCGCCGTGTCAGCTGCCAGCTGCTTGGCGCCTACGATGTCAGACGGTGGGATGCTGACGTCGGATACTGGTTGTAGTTTCGTCGACTTCTTCATTGGGACTGGTGGGACGGTGCTTCGTAACTTCCTGGTGTTGGTTGGTATGTCTGAGGAGCTGCTACCATCAGACGTCGGTGGCGATTTCGACGGCTTTTTCATTGGGACGGGAGGGACGGAGCTCCGTAACTTGTTGGGATTGATCTGTGGTTTCTGCTGGGCACTGTTGTTGGTGCACCTGGCGTTGTTGCCAAGCGCCGCGGGAATGGGGCGGAGGCCGGGTGGGGCTGCGCCGTGTCTGCCACGCCTTCTCGCCATGTCGCTAACTGGCATCATCTGGTGAGGGAAATACGGACTGAACATGTGACTGAGGAGAGATAAATTGGGCTTATGAGATTTGAGGGCATTGTAGCTCCTGCTCAAGTAGCCCTGGTCTTCTGTAACCTGGATATTGTACTGTTTATTCCACGTTTGTCTGCGTTCGGCTATTAAACACATTAATTCTAAAAATATGTAAATGTAAGTACTGTACCTCTTCATCAACAACAAAAAGTCGCCGTTTTGTATGTGTACTAATGCATGTTCATGCCCCCTATGCCCCCTCTCCATCATGCCATAACTTCAATATTACTTGATGGATTACATATTCGCACATGTAGACAAATGCTACACACTCACGCAAGCATTAACATGACATTGACCTGTCTGGTCCATGTCAGTGAAACACGAAACCATTTTACGTTGAAATAGTTGCAAGGGTTTCTCCATCATGCCATAACTTCAATATTATTGGATGGATTATTTTAAAGGTACATGCCCGCTCAGTAGGCACAAAATGTTCTTTATAGGAATTAAATAAGTGTATAATTTTGTCACTATTCAACCAGTTCCCGCTATACAGATATAATCATTTAATAATATTTATTTTAGTGATAGTGGCATCAGGCTATTTTCATATGCAAATGAGGCATATGATATAAATAATAGTTTCGACAAATTATAAAGTATGATCATCGCACATTGAAAAACAAATACAGATAATAAATAGTAATATCCGTTAACATTTTAAGGAAACACGGTTATCGCCCTGACATCAGTGTGGGAACTTACGTCTGGGTATAAACTATATAATAATGCAAATCAATACGTGGGGTAATGGTGAATAAATGTTTATTTTGCCAGGAAATGTCTTGGATGATGTCTCTGATATACAGAACATTTTGCACCTACTGAGTGGGCATGTACCTTTAATATCCGCACACGTGGAAATATGCGAGACACTCACACAGCCATTAAAAGCACCGGGTCTCAGATATGTCTAGAAACAGTTATGAACATATTTGTAAACGGGAAATGTGTTCATAAAACACGGATGCCCCACATATCGCTTTGCCGGGCAGTAAACGAGGCAAAATTGCAAGTCCAAAAGGGGGAGATCAAAAAAGCTCAAACAAACACTTTAACGAAGGGACATAACTATGTAAATATGTAGATTGTAGGTCAATGTCACATGAAGGTCATTTGTTTCGGAGTAGTTTGAGGTGCACATCTCTGACTCATAATAGTGTGCATGCAAATGATTCACAGTGTGTTTGTTGTGATGCACATCACTGGCTCATGGTAGTGTGCAAGTATGGTGGTTGTAGGCCTAATGCTGTTGAAGAGACAAGCTCAAACAAAAAGTGAACATTGTGGCGGGCGGGACGGACGGCCGGGGCGGACGTACGGACAATGGTTCCATTATTTTTTGGAAATTTACTAGTTCTACGTCAAATATTGTTTGTGTATATGTATGGTATATACAGTTTACTGCATTTTAACCTACATGCAACAGGTTTGGGTATGCACTTCGGTTGCTCATATGTTTTGAATGGGTCAAATTGTGGCCGTAGATAACATATCGGAGGCGAATTATTGTAGCTAGTATGTATCTCATCGCTGACGTGGCTGAATCGCAAAACGCGCACATTGAAACAGTAAAGAAGTAATATGGGCAATTGAGAAACGCGCATGCATCTACTGAAAGAAAATATGAATTATGACAAACATGTGAAGTTTCAAGTGAATCGCTCCTATGGTAAAGAGGTTATAGCAGCATGAATCTACTAAACTGGGAATTTCAAAGGTATTTGACATTGACCTGGGGTAAATGGGAGTATGCTCGGGTGGGAAATGAACATAGGGATGATGACAAACACGTGAATGCAGTGTCATAGTAAAGAAGGTATAGTATAATGGAGAAGCCCAAACACATCTACAAGACGGAAAATTTCAAAGTTATTTTACCTTGAACTTTGGTAACGGGGAGCACGGTTATGGCGGGGAATGAATATATGAATGATGGGAAACATTCACATGAAGTTTCAAGCCAATCGTTCATACAGTAAGGAAGTTATAGGAGAATGGAGAAACGCGCACGCACCTACTGGACGCCGGCTTAAAAGTCATTTGACATTGACATTGGGCATGGGGAGAGTATGGGTTGGGTGGGGAATGAGACTACGGATGATAATAAACAAACACATGAAGTTGCATCCCTATATCCCATTTTCGTTACGTGATGGAATACATATTTATAACAATATTATAACTAGGTGGCTGCGGCCAGCATATCACGCCAACCGAGTTATATTTGATGGTCCCAGTATGTATGTATCTGGTTAGAGCAATCGGATTTCAGAGTAATTTGACCTTGACCATGAGCATGGGAGCCACATGGATGGACTATATAATGAAAATATGGATGATGATAAAGAGGTATGTGAAGTTCCAAGTCAATTGGGAATAGCGTTGTGGAGATAGTTGGTACTTAAAAACGTTAACACAGATTTTACACGCAAAACAAATAACACACATTTGAAGTAATTTGACCTTGACCTTGGGCATGGGGGCCGCATGGGTAACCTAGGTTGTGAAGATATTGGGTACTGAAAAACTTTAAAGCAGATTTAACAAAAACAATTTAACGCAAATTTCAAAGTAATTTGACCTTGACGTTGGGCATGGGGGTCACATGGCTGGGCTATATATAGGATACAAATATGCATGATAACGTATGCGAAGTTATAAGTCAATTTGATTTAGGATTGTGGAGATATTTGGTACATACTTATAAACATTAACACAGATTTCCAAAAAAAAAACACACACAAAAATGGATGATTATAATGAGGTATGTCAAGTTTCAAGTCAATCAGACTTAGGATTGTGGGGATATTTGGTACTGAGAAACTTTAACGCAGAAGTTTACACACAAAAAAGCTTCAATGCAAATTTCTAAGTAATTGAACCTTCAACTTGGGCATGGCAGGGGGGGGGGGGCACATGTGTGGGCTTAGAATAGAATATAAATATGGATGATGATAAAGGGGTGTGTCAAGTTTCAAGTCAATCAGACTTATAGTTGTGGAGATATTTGGTACTGAACAACTTTAAAGGTACATGCCCACTCAGTAGGTTATAATATAGAGAGACAGATAGGTTTGTATATTCTGTAGATATGCCATTTTCTGGCAAAATAAACATTCATTCACCATTACCCCACGTATTGATTGGCATTAGTATACATTGTATATAGACGTAAATGCCCACACCGATATCAGGGGCGATAACCGTGTTTCCTTAAAATGTTAACGAACATTACTATTTATTCTCTGTACATGTATTTATTTGTTGATATGCAATGACCATACTTTATAATCTGTCGAAAATAATATTTTTTCAGGTGACGCATTTAATTAGTATAAATAATTAAAAAATGTCATGCCTCATTTGCATATGAAAATAGCCTGATACCACCGTGGTATCAGTAAAATAAATCATGTATCTGTATAACGGGCACTCGTCGTTTTAGAACTGGTGAAATAGTGACACAATTATATACACTTATTTAATTCCTATAAAGAACAGTTTGTGCCTACTGACTGAAAAACGTTAACGCAAACACCGGACGCACGGATGCACGCCAAAAGCGGCGACTGTCTCACGCCCACCGCAAGCGGGCGTGATAAAATAGTGTTATAAAAATGTTTTTCAGTGGATGACTACTAATTTATTTTATTTAAAATAATTACACTAGTGTCTATAATGAAAAGTTCTATCTAATGTGGCATGTTTAAGTATGATCATTTCACAACAAGAAAATACACAATTTCTCTTTACTGGTACATGTTGAACAAGGATAGCGAAAATGTAAAATTATGTCAAACCAATTATCTCCCGTGTTTATCACAGTTTCTGATAGAATGTTCAGGTACATGAAAATAATGCATGTTTATGGGAATATGATTAATTACACTTGTGCCATCGGTTATATGCATGAGCGAGAAACCACATATTGGATATCTGAAATCATCTAAGGTACAATCACCAGGCGCGGATCCAGGATTTCGGGTTCGGGGGGCGGGGGGGGGGGGGGGGGGGGGGCGTAACTGTTTTGCAATACTTGACTATATTATCGAACGAGTAAGCTCGTTCGATAATATAGTCAAGTATTGCAAAATAGTCGACCGAGCGGAGATACGCTAGGAGGGGGGGGGGGGGGGGGGGGGGGGGGGGGGTGGCATTTCCTGCGTTTCTGGTGCATTTTGGAGCAAAACTATTGACACTGACACTGTTTAGACATGATTTTTGATTGAAAATATTTAAATGTTGAAACAATAAGACAACGACCGAAAAATGCATGGAATACATGGCACTTGGCATGAAACGTGCCTTGTAACTTGTAAACAATCTTTACTCGGCGAATTTTAGGGGGGGGGGGGCGCGCCGGGTCCGCCCCCCCCCCCCCCCCCCACCACTCTGAATCCGCCCTGATCACGGGCATTGACATTTCTGACGTTTACATGGGCGCTGAAACACGTCGCCATTTTATCGTGGTTACAACAACAACAACGTCGCCCACTCCAAAGTAAGTATTATTTTATATTTTCCTTAATATGCAACGGATTTTGATGAAATATGGCGCAGCAAACGCGTCTTCATGAGCTGCATTTGGTTGTCCAGGGAGTTCGGCACAGACTTGTGTCGTTTTTGCGAAGAATCGATTATTCGCAAAAACAACAGAAGTTTGGGCGAAAATACAATGACCACCAAATGCAAGAAGACGCGTTTGATGTGCCATATTTCATCAAAATCCGTTACGTAATAAGGACAATATAAAAGAATACGTTCTTTGAATCAGATAGATTCTGGAAGTTTCAGTACTTGTTGTTGTTGTTAGTACCACGTGATCATACCCCTTGATAACTGCACTATTACTGAATGGATTACTTATATATTCGGACACATGTACGGGGCGCCAAGTGGGACATGGCTCAATTTTGTGCCACAAAATTCATTTTTGTGCCACAAAATTCAATTCTGTGTCACAAAATTCACTTTTGTGCCACAAAACTCAATTCTGTGTCACAAAACTCAATTCTGTGTCACAAAATTCAATTCTGTGTCACAAAATTCACTTTTGTGCCACAAACTCAATTCTGTGTCACAAAATTCACTTTTGTGCCACAAAATTCAATTCTGTGTAACAAAATTCAATTCTGTGTCACAAAATTCACTTTTGTACCACAAACTCAATTCTGTGTCACAAAATTCACTTTTGTGCCACAAAATTCAATTCCGTGTAACAAAATTCAATTCTGTGCCACAAAACTCAATTCT
The DNA here is from genome assembly GCA_029237695.1 of Conchocele bisecta. Lineage (NCBI taxonomy): Eukaryota > Metazoa > Mollusca > Bivalvia > Lucinida > Thyasiridae > Conchocele > Conchocele bisecta. The sequence continues at coordinate 28,498,841 of CM055266.1, forward strand.
GTGTCACAAAATTCACTTTTGTGCCACAAAATTCAATTCTGTGTCACAAAATTCAATTCTGTCAATTCTGTGTAACAAAATTCAATTCTGTGTCACAAAATTCAATTCTGCACACGCATGTAAGAAGGACTACCATTGGTCAGAAATTGCACTGGAGAAATGGGTCACGGTCGCCGATCTACACATTCAATGTCGATGATTCATTTCTCATTCTGCCGATGATTCATTTGTCATTCTGCCATTTTGCTTCAACTATCTCCAAACAGTCAAACGTTGACAAACCCATTCGTATTTAAACTCATTTGCGTTATACTTGTACACATAATTCATGTACATGTATATCTCCCGCGAGTACTGACGTCATTTATTGTGTATCGCAAGGTACATCTGCCCCAGTTAAATCAATAATACACGCGCTGTGACCTGTGTTCTGACTGCTGTCTGTGTTTATAAACATAATGTGTGTATTGGGCCATTTGAGGAAACCATTTGTAGTATTTGTGTAGATACCATGGATACTAAGATGGTGTATACTGTAAATAATGCATGTAGACACATAGTTGCGAACATGTAACTTCGCAACTAGTAGACACAGATCCAATACCATTTGTTTCACAAGGTTAGATCTACTGTTAGAATACGACGTCATCTAATGTCATTTTGAGCATAAAACGTTACCTGATAAATAGAATACAAGGCTAGTGTATTTTAATATCAAGTTTATCAGGCTCGGCTCGGAAACGGTAGGAATTCCTCGGCAAGCCTCGTAATTCCTACGCGTTTCCTAGCCTTGCCTGATAAACTTGATATCAAAATACACTAGCCTGGTATTCTCTATATATGGGCATGCTCTCAGGTCTAGCTATGTCCCGGCTATTTTATGTTTGACCCTGTTTACATAATTGAGGGAAAATTCTGAATATTTTTTTTCTTATTTCTCTTCAAAAGATATATGCTTATATGGTGTGACCACTCATTTGTAATCATAATATAACCAAAATAACTGTCCATAAAGAAGTATAATATTGATATATTGGGTTATATTTTCGCATTGAAATATTTAAACCTGCAAGTGTACTCCACCATCGAGTAAAATGGACTAAGACCGATCTCAACCAATCAACGTAGAGATGACATAGACTATCCTACGCAAACTAATATTTGTGGACAAAAATGAATTCTGTCCCACAAAACTGAATTTTCTTCACAAAACTCAATTCTGTCTTACAAAATTGAATCCTTTATAACAAAAATGAATTTTGTATACGAAACGTATGCAGAATTGAATTTTGTGACACAGAATTGAATTTTGTGACACAGAATTAACAGAATTGAATTTTGTGACACAGAATTGAATTTTGTGACACAGAATTGAATTTTGTGATTTTTAGTGTTACAAAACTCAATTTTGAACACATAATTAACCTGTCCTGCATGGCGCCCCGTATGTCCTGCATGGCGCCCCGTAACATGATACATGTGGACATATATACTCATGCAAGCATTAACATGACTTTGACCTTTGCTAACATTCACAATGTCGCTTAAACTATATGGCTTTGCGTAATGGCGGCGCCCACGAGTTGTGAGGTAAATTCTTCCAGTTCCAGCCGCTAACACTACGCTTTCGACAATAATTACTTCTGTAGTTAGTCTGAACATTATGTAGAGACATTTCCGATGTAATAAACTTATTTTACTTTTAGAAACCGTGAACTTTCTCTACAGAACGTTCATGCTATTAACTACCTAAGGCCCGTTTTCTCAGCCGGCCGCTCAATCACGGTACGGAGACAGACAACTTACGTCACGTTGTCGCCGTTGGTAACGTCTGACGTCGACGTCGCGTCCGCCATTTACATGCAATACATAGTAGGTGACTGTGATTGGAGAACTATATGGGGTGTACATGTATATCAATTAGGATCGTCTGGAAATTTCAATTGATGGACTTACATGTATGCTGCAAGTCTACTGCTGCATATGCAGCCTATTCTCAATAAATGTAAATCCATTAATTGTTTACAAGAAAACATTGTTAATGTTCAATTTACAGACTATCATAATGTTGGACTTACGAACAGTTTAGTCGTACGAAGTTTCGTGAAACGGTCCCCTGCATTCTAATAAGGATATAAAAATGTACATGTATTCGAAGCTGTTGCCGGTACTTCATTCATTCATTAAATGACAAACAGTGCAGACCCTGATCAGACTGATCATAAGTCCAATTTAGCCTGGCACATATATGTCTATAATTTAGCAAAATTCTCCGTTTATGGCTGCTAATATGCGCCATTTTGCCTTGTTTCCGAAGAGTTCCATTAAATTCATAAAGCATATAATGTATGAATGTTAACGACAGATAAAGAAATGTTGAAAGTTATGCTAACGAAATAAAACATACACGGAGGAACCTTTATCACCCGGACACCAATGGGGGGGGGGGGGGGGGGGGGGGGGGGGGGTGGGGGGGGGGGGGTGTCCCATGGTGTCCGGTTTAGAGAAGTGTCTCTGTATAAGAGCCACCGGTTGCCATAATGTAGCACCATAGAGCAGTACTTAGCAAGCAGTGAACATTTACACGGGTGTGTAGTTATATCTTCAGAAAAGGGTCTGTCAACACAATAAGGACAACATAGCTGAAGGAAAAGAACTAAATGATGTGACCTATCCATCCCAAGGTCAATAAGTACATACTTTACCTTAGATTGGCTGTTCATTATTAAAATAAGAATATAAATACTTTTTCACTTACCTTGATGATGTGTTTGTGTCTAAAATTCGCAAAATTGCTCTCTATCTCTGTTTTGTATCAGCGTAAGCTAGAACGTTGTTAAGAAACATAAGCGTTACTGCGGGTAACGTGTGACGTAATTAGTGTAAACGTAACTGCGTACACGTCATGAAATGAACGAACTGGGTCCCGGCTGTATCTACTGCAGTCGTCAAATAAGCATGCGCATTATAGAACCGGGAACCAATTGCCATTGTACACTTATGATCGGAGCTAGCGGCGTGTGTGCGTGCGTGTGTGCGTGTGTCTGTTGGGGTGTGTGTGGGGGGGGGGGGGTGTACAAAAACATACGTTCGCCACTGCTCGACAAGCCACAGCTGCTTCTACCACCGCGGTATCAGTAAAATAAATCATGTATCTGTATAACGGGCACTAGTCGTTTTAGAACTGGTGAAATGGTGAAATAGTGACACAATTATACACTTATTTAATTCCTAACAGTTTGTGCCTACTGCCTGAAAAACGTTAACGCAAACGCCGGACGCACGGATGCATGCCAAAAGCGGCGACTGTCTCACGCCCACCGCAAACGGGCGTGATAAAATAGTGTTATAAAATGTTTTTAAGTGGATGACTACTAATTTATTTTATTTAAAATAATTACACTAGTGTCTATAATGAAAAGTTCTATCTAATGTGGCATGTTTAAGTATGATCATTTCACAACAAGAAAATACACAATTTCTCCTTACTGGTACATGTTGAACATGGATAGCAAAATGTAAAATTATGTCAAACCAATTATCTCCCGTGTTTATCACAGTTTCTGATAGAATGTTCAGGTACATGAAAATAATGCATGTTTATGGGAATATGATTAATTACACTGGTACCATCGGTTATATACATGAGCGAGAAACCACATATTGGATATCTG